>JAURVB010000501.1:0-181361 GCA_033002965.1 Piper betle | reverse complement strand
CTAAACTAATTCTACGGTCACAACATAAAAATAAAATAAAATCATCAACTGTATACTCTCATATCTACTGATAACTCAGTCTGCTGATGCGTATCTGACGCTATCATCGATACTTGGGTATACATAAACCCTCATAGCACGTGTGCACGGTCGGCCTCGGCCCCACACACGTGTTCTAAAAGCTGAACCGACTCAAACTACGGTCAAACCGACCGGCTAACAATTATAAAACCCTGACTCGAATCGTGGGTTTTACACGTATGGCCAGCCCTGGCAGTCTCTAGCCTGACCACAACCGCCAATGAGTTCCTCTCACAAGTGAGAACAAAGCCCATTCGAGAGTCACCACAGTAGAAGCATGCCGTGGTCAAAAAACTTCGACAAGCAACTTGCAGAAGCAGTGTAACAGCAGAAAATAGCAACAAGCAGTCAACTTCGAGCCCTCCATACCGCTGGCCCAAGCTGTCGCTTAACAAATCAACACTTCCACCCGACTCTCCTCAATTTCCTTGTTTTGAACCAACCCGAAGTGGTCCAATTTGTCCATTATCACTCCAAAAAAATTGAAGGCCTTTTAGACATAGGATTGAGGCAAAATTTGCTACCCACCATTTTTGGATGCTTTGGACCCACTGATAAGGTTATTTTGAGGATTTGAAGATAGGAATGAGACAAACCAGGGCATTGGAGTCAAAGTTATCAAATGTAAATCAATTCAAAAGGCGATAAAATGTACTATTTTATGTAAAGTATAAAATGAAAGATGAAATATTGGATTGTAAGTACTAATCTCATCGTGGACTAATTTAGGGATTCGAATTAAACCTTAACGAACTACATAAAAATCTTAGGTGTTTATTTATCGCTCGTGGTATTTTATTTTTTACATACATGATTTCTTTGCAGGACAAGGGTGCTCTTGGACCCACCGAAGTCACTCATCCTACATGTTTTGACAACAAAGTTAAGACTAAATCGCAGGGGCAAAAATTTCACTCCTAAATAATATATAATTTTCAGATTTTGGTAGAATTTGGGTTGGGATTTTGAAATTTTGGTCGGATACATATATAACTATATTTGATCCATATCTGACCCAAACTCATATATGAGTTTAGAGTTAACCATCCTCACTTGTGGTATTGAGATCTAATTAATATTGGAAAGATCAAAGTTGTTCCCCAAATAGCTGCTTTCTTATTCATTATAAATATTGTATTCTAAAAGTAAAATTTTTTTGCATAAATAAAAATGCATATTTATTGTTTTTATTTTAAAATTAATTATAAACTATATTTTACATAATTTAACTTCGTATGGTTTGACGTATCTTATTAATTAATATTAGATATAAAAAGTCTTAAAAGTCATGATCAAACTAATAAAAATATGCAGGAATTATAATCCTTGCATGACTATATCCCAAATTTATTTCATAATTGCTGTATTCCCCAAGCCCGAATTATAGAATTAAAAAATTTTCATGGCTGCCATTAACCTTAAATCGAGACCTACCCGATAATTTTCCTAGTCGAGTTTTTTAAAAAAATTTTAATATAAAGAAGGGATCTATGTGGAGGGGAAGAACGTGCGGGGGGCGTGGATTTGATGGACGTAGGGTGTAGGAACGTGATTAGCATTTAATGGGCCAGCGCCCAACCGTGCGCGAGTGGTGGTGGGCTGTTGTCACAAACTCAGGAAAGCCTCCCTTTTGCTAATCGCGAGTGTCACCGTATCGATCTCGATACGGCCGGTGAGCCGATACGATCCACGTCTCATAGCTTCAAAATGTTTTTTTCATCTTTTTAAACCATATTTTAGATTTATAAATTTTAAAAAAACTTAAACTACTTTAAAGATGATAAAAAATGTCATCTACACATTTTTTAATCTATTTTAGGTGAATTTTATCATTCATTCTTTTATGATTTATATTGAAAAAAATAAAAATAAATATTATCCTTCCTCTTCCTCTCATACTTTTTTATTTTTTATTTATTTTTAATTGATTCTTATTAATATTTTTAGTTTTTTTATTTAATATAGTTTTTTCAATTTGTTTATAAGATATATAATAATCGTTTGTTTAAAGAGATTACTTATTCTTGCTTTGGGTATGACTAGGTAATCCATATTTATATGTTAGGATAACAAAAATAGTGTATAACAAAGTGATTATTATCATGTAAATCGTAATTGTTATCATGTTTATTTGCAAAATAGTTTTAATTTTAGAGGAGTGATGAAAGGATGCTATTAATCCATTCACCAATTGTAAATTTTAAATTAATATTTATTATATTTAAATAAAAAATTGATTTTAAATTAGTATTTTATTTAGTATTTTTTATAAAAATATTATATATATATATATATATATATATATATATATATTATTGATTCGCTTCAGTCCATACATATTAGGCTGATACATATCGGGTTTTCAACACGTTTTCAAGAGTTTGATACGTATCTGAAACCTGATCTGGCATACCCTATACCCTGGTGACTCTCCCCTTAAATACTATTTGACTCGTTCATCAATTGACATCCCTTATTTAACGGTTGTTATGTGATTTTTTAAAAATATTTATATTTTATAATGTACATTCCAATTTCTTCACAAATGAACCTTTTTATTCTGTTTTATAAGGTTTAAAATGAATATACAATAAGTATACACTTAATTATGTCACACTTAATTAATCGGGTTCAACAAAGATAATTTTTTGTTTCGTTATATATTTAATGATTTGTATTCTATTATTACAGGATTAGTGGTAGAGGCTGAATTGAAAGCGCCGATGCCAATCCTCTGATTCTCATCATCGACGATTCTAATATTAAAATGTCAACAAGAATACGGTGAATTTGAAGGGAATTTCTCGATAGTGAAATAAAAATATATATTGTCTAAATGGGACTAACCCATATTTACTGAGTGGTCATTGATCAATCAAGGTGATTTAAGTTTTACTTAATACAATTCATATGCCCAAGTTTATTTTGCATAGCCCGTATCATTCAATTTAGTTAAGCCAATAAAATCGAATTGAAGTTCGAATCAAACTTACTTAATGGACACCTAAACCACATAAAAGGATGGCGCCAATGACAAGTTTGTTAAGAAGGTGTGATCTAATATTTTGCTCTTTCCTCACGTTAAGTAATAATGCCTTTTTAATAATTTGCCAAACTACAAAAACACTTTATCAAGTGGGCCAACCCCACCTAGACCGAGCCACATTTAGGGTTGGACTGGACTTGGGGTAGTGGCCCCTCGAGCCAGATCAGCCCGGCCCAACCCAACACATACTTAAAAACGAGCTCTAACTATTCTTTAGTTGATAGGTGCTGACCCAACACAGAGAACTATAGATTAGAAAGCACACAACGCTTCTGGGTTCTCTATTATTATAATATTATACAATAAAAAAACCCAACTCTCTAAAATTATAGGCAACAGCCCGACTAACCCAACCCGATGAGCCTCGCCCACCCGAACTAGACAGGGCCTTTGGGCCGGGCTGAGCTCCCATCGAGCTAGTGGGTGGAGCCAACTCTAGTCTGGTGGAATAATGGGGCCTGGATTGGGCCGGGCCAGCCCGCTTGTGATATCCTGGAGCACAAGTTTTCCACACTTAAAAAATAGGGTTGTTTTTGTTATTTTAAATTTTAGGCAGTTTAAAATTTGCTTACAAGGGGAAAATAGAACTAGGAAACTGTCGACCCTGTGAAATGCGGACTCTAGGTGGATATAGTTATCAAGACGAATTACTAAAATTTGCATGCCTGAGAAGATGAAGCCATGAAAATAAACAGATAATTGACGAGGAAAACTCAAATTTAAGTCACCTATTAGACGTTTTTTCGATACAAAATTACCACCCTTTACGCCTTTCATCATCAATTTGTATTAAAGATGCAATTAATTTTCTTCCCCGTGAGTGTAGTAAATAAGAAAGTATATTCCTCGGGTCATACCACAAAGTCGTTGAAGAAAATTTTAAAAAATAAAAACTGACCTCCCCAAATCTCTTTAAAATCACCAAAAGAGATTGAAACGAAAAAGAAGAGAACAAAGTCGTCCAAAAGATGCCAACTTTGGGAGAAACAAGGCATTTTATAAACAGAAAGTATGAAACGTTACATTTGTAACGGTTGGTAGCGTCCGAGCGCTGGCCTAGCTGCTAGCTTTTAAAAAACAAAAGATGATAGCTTAGCGTCGCAACCGTCAAAAATCATCTTTAAAAACACAAAATCCAACAATAAATACCATCAAAAAACTGTGAAGAATAGTTTGGTAATAAGCAATAGCTAGATTTATATATAAGCTTACATTTTTCACCTGGGAAACAAGTGTAAATCTTAAATAAAAAAATAGTTTATGATTTTTAATGAGGGGAAAGTATCTGACCTTTAATTGAGGGCAGGAGTGGTTTTCCATTAATTAAATTGGTATATATCTTAACATAAATATCTTTTTCTCAAAGGAGCATATATAAATATTATTTTCTTATACATCCCTCCAAAATAAAAAGAAACAAAAGAAAAAAAGTAATCAAATATATTTCTCACAAACATAGATTTATTGAGATAGTGCAATATTGACAACCCTACCATTGCGCAGGGAATACAAATACACATAGTTAAAATTTTTTTTTATAACTTTAACGACTTCACTCTATAATTTTGTGAGCAAAATTCTATAAATGACTCTCCCTTGACAGATTTTATGATTGATTCACCGAATCACCGTGAATATCTTTTCGGTCAAGTAAAAAGGTTTTAAAAATATATTATTTTTTAGTTGAGTTAAATCAATAATTTAAATTAACATAAATCATATATTTATCAATTTTAAATGTCAAAGTGAGGAATGTTTTAGAATTTATTGTTATTCTCTTTGTCGGACAAAAAAATATTATAAATGATTCTGAGTTGGCTCGGAGTTAATTTTACTCCATAGCTTATCAAATCGAGTCTAAATCCCGAGTTTTTAAATTATGCATATACAACATACCGCATATTGAACAGAACCACACAATATTAAATAGGACCCCTTATTCTAAGTTTATTTTTCACAGATTAAAAACTCTGTGGAAAGCTAGGATAAAAGGTTAAACTTAAGAGAAAGAAGCTTTAGAAAATCTCTTCACTGGTCTATGATGTAAGTTCAATTTCTAACTCATTTGAGTTACCCATTTAATTCGATTGGTTACGAAAGGCGACTAGATACGTTTTTAATAACACCCCAAATCGGATCACAGTGTGAACCGAATCAAACTTATGCTAATTCACCGCTCATTAAAATGTAAACCAACCCAAAAGGACCTAGCTATTTAAGGTGTAACACCCTGTTTCGGCTCACCCGTGAATCGACCCGGAAATGTCACTGGCGACCGAACCATTCGCTAATCTACTATGTTCGGTTAAGCCGACCCGGATTTGCCCTCGGTGTCTTAAGATGGAGATGCAAACATGAAATACATGGATGGGATACGTGGGTTCTAACGTAGTCCTACATGCATGCTATAATGTGCAAGTAAAACAAAACCATGCAACAACAAGAAATTTTTAATTAAAAATTATTCACAACAAGGGTATATAAATATTTTATCAAAATACGATAAAACAAAGACATGCGTATGGCCAACCCAGACAGTCTCTGGCCAAACCACAACCGCCAATGAGTTCCTCTCACAGCCGAGAAAAAGCCCATTCGAGAGTCACCACCGTAGAAACATGTCGTGGTCAAAAAACTTCAACAAGCAACTTGCAGAAGCAATGTTACAACAAAAAATAGCAACAAGCAGTTAACTGTGGGCCCTCCATACTGCTTGCCCAAGCTACCTCTTAACAAACCAACACTTCCACCAGACTCTCCTTAATTTCTTTGTTTTGAACCAACCCGAAGTGGTCCAGTTTGTCCATTATCACTCTAGAAAAAAATTTGAAGGCCTTTTAGACTTAGGATCGAGGCGAAATTTGCTACCCCACCATTTTTGGATGCTTTGGACCCACTGATAAGGTTATTTTGAGGATTTGAAGATAGGAATGAGACAAACCAGGGCATTGGAGTCGAAGTTATCAAATGCAAATTAATTCAAAAGGCGATAAAATGTACTATTTTATGTAAAGTATAAAATGAAAGATGAAATATTAGATTGTGAATACTAATCTCACCGTGAACTAATTTAGGGATTTAAATTAAACCTTAACGAACTGCATAAAAATCTTGAGTGTTTATTTATCGCTCGTGGTATTTTATTTTTTACTTGCATGATTTCTTTGTAGGACAAGGGTGCTCTTGGACCCACCGAAGTCACTCGTCCTACATGTTTTGACAACAAAGTTAAGACTGAATTGCAGGGGCAGAAATTTCACTCCTAAATTGTAACACCCCAAATCCGGTTCACACTCGTGAACCAAACCGGCATGTTACAGGCCCCGGTTAGGTCGGCTAACACGAACCTAATTCGTGCGGATCCAATCTCGGCGTCTTAAGATGAAGATACGATCTGTCATGAATGAATGCATGCACAAAATCCTAACATGGTACTACATGAATGACATGCAAATTAAATTTCACACCATCACAATTACGAGCAAAATCGATGAAAATTTTGAAGTAAAACTATCAGGGTCTCCCCTAAAAGTGCAATTATGGGTCCACCCTATCAAAATAATATATATACAAATATATCGGCACACATTAACAATCACACAAAATCTCATTTATAACGTATTCATTCTGAAGCTCGGGTCTCAACCCACTACGCTTCCGCTGCTCAACTCTTATCATATTTTGCATTCTATTATCGTGTCTTAGCATTTCATTCACATCATATCATCATGCTCAAACATTTACTCATATTATTCACAATATAATAACATAATAATACAATATTAAACATTCAGAAATCTAACATGTGTGTGTGCACAAGACCTCAATGCTCCTCCGTCCAAGCTGGCTCCTCCAACTCATGATTATTACCTACATATAGTATAAAAACACGTCAGTAACAAGTGTTACTGGTCCAGAAAATAAAATAACTATAACAAGCTGGCTATGAGAGCAAACTCTCATATGAAAGAAAACATCATATACTCCACGTGAACACTTTGAAGGGCACTATTGAGGAGCCACTGGGCTGCAGACCCGGTAGCATCCCAAACTTACTGATCTGCTGCTGGTACTATGCCGCTCTCGGCACTTCTTTTTAGTACTTCTCATGAAACTTTATCCTAAGCCCTCTCCGTACCTCCATATTTCTCCCGGCCTTGAGCACGAAAGCCGAGTACTCTCAGGCAGTCGCCTTTAGTACCCTTTGAACCACAAGTCCGGACATGCACTGCACTAAACAGTACCCGTAAACCTCCACGTTCTCCGGGTGTGAGGAACTTAAACGCGGAGTTGTCAGGATCCCTCGGGAATGGAACAGTCCGCTGGCACTAATCCAGAGCCCGCTTTGACTGTCACGGCATCCTCTGCATGGTACGTGCAGTCGATTTCTCCATCTCTCGTCTCACTGAAAATGCAAAAACTACATATATATAGGGCTGAGTAGGGATTTATATAATAGGCCTGAAGGCAACTTGTGGTGGATCTAGTTTTCGAAATCATCCTCAAGGGATCTCATCCTCGAGGGGTTATTAATCCGGAAAACTATTCGATTAAATAGCTCGAGTTAAGTGGGATTCGATAAAGCGCCACTTAACTTGTCCTGTAGGCATTAAAACAAACATACAATAGAAAAGAGTAAAACAGACGAGTCCTAAACGGACCTGGTAGAAGCTCCAAGCGTGTCATCGTGCCTAGGCGGTGAGCTCCTACTCCGCACCTATACATCAAAACTAAATACTAACGCCTGCTAACTAAATGATGCATCAAACTCAACAAACATCACACAATTCAATCATCAACCATAACAAGCAACAATTATAATGTGAAAGTAATTCCAACTTATCCTATTAACACCTATTTTTATTATATTTCCTAAGTTACGTTGTACTCGATTATCATACTCAAATTTACTTTACTTCATTAGCTCATTTAACCTTCATTCCCGGTTAATCACATCATGCACATGTTTACTTCATTCATAATCTTAGCATTCATCATAATAATTAATCAACCCTAGCATGCTATGCTAACAATTATCATCAATTTTAAATAAATCAATCGGAGGTAATTATACCTCACGTAGTCGGCAATCGGCGACGGCTAGGGTTCCGTCGCGTGTCTTGGAGCTCAAATTTGGCGCTCATCGGAATCCGATGCTCGAACGGGCTCGACCGGGTGAGCCCCGCGGAAGATTCGGTGAATTCCGGCGAATTCCAGAAATTCCAGTTTTCGGCAGTTTTCCGGCAGTTTCCGGCGGTTTTCCGGCAGCTTCGGATGGTTTTCCGGCAGCTTTCGATAGTTTTCCGGCGACAATCGCCGGTGGCATCTACTGGCCGGAAAGTGGTCGTGTTGGGTACCCTCGGAACCAGCTCGGCGAGCCCGACTCATCTGCGAGGTTGACGCGGCCAACGGAGGTGGCAGCTCGCCGGAAAATGCATAATATCGAGCGGCAGCAATGGGTCGCTATATCCGGCCGACTAGGCCGGCGATGGCCTCCGCTCCGGTCGGGAAAGGCGGCTGAGGGGTCGAGAGTGTTGAGCCGACCACCTGATTGTGGTGGCGGCAGTCGGCGGCAGCGCGATCGGCGACGGAAGCACGACGCAAAGGCGCGGCTTCCTCACGTTGCGGCGACTAGCTCGTGGTGGGGGCTGGTCGGGGCGGCAGGGTGACGCCGTGGCCGGGCTGGGCGACGTCGATCGGCGGCCAGGGGGCGTCGGCGGTGGCGCGCGAACAGGGGCGGCGCGGCGGCTAGGGTTTGGGCGTGGGGGAGAAAAGGTCGGGGTGGAGAAGAAATGGTTGGGTGGCAGTTTCGTAAATATTACTTGACTTGTCTTCGGCTTCAGTTAAGAATAATAATTAATCGCCGTAAATTCCAAAAAAATCGGGAAAAATCCCATAAAATCAAACAACACCAAAAAATCATAATGATATACTCTAGAACTATCAACCCACCCAAAATGCCCGTAACGCGTCCTAACGCGGGTAACGACCCAAAACTAATTCTACGATCCATTATATATCATAATAAAAAAAAATGAACTGCATACTCTCATATATTCTGATAACTCATTCTTTTCTGTTGTGTTCATGACGTTATCATCATATACTTGGGTACACATGACCCTCATGGCTTATACACGAGACCAGTGTCGGCTCAGTACACGTGTTCTTAAACTGACTCTACTCGAAAATAACGGTCGAATCGACTGGTTCTAAATATAAAACCTTGACTTGAATCGTGGGTTTTACATAAATAATATATAATTTTTAGATTTTGGTAGAATTCGAGTTGGGATTTTGAAATTTTGGTTAGATACATATATAACTATATTTGATCTATTTCTGACCCAAACTCATATATGAGTTTAGAGCTAACCATCCTCACTTGTGGTATTGAGATCTAATTAATATTGCCAAGATCAAAGTTGTTCCCCAAATTGCTGCTTTCTTATTCATTATAAATATTGTATTCTAAAAATAAATTTTTTTTGCATAAATAAAAATGCATATTTATTGTTTTTTTTTAAAATTAATTATAAACTATATTTTATATAATTTAACTTTGTATGGTTTGACGTATCTTATGAATTAATTTTAGATATAAAAAGTCTTAAAAGTCATGATCAAACTACTAAAAATATGAAGGAATTATAATCCTTGCATGACTATATCCCAAATTTATTTCATAATTGCTGTATTCCCCAAGCCCGAATTATAGAAGAAAAAATTTTCATGGTTGCCATTAACCTTAAATCGAGGCCTACCCGATAATTTTCCTAGTCGAGTTTTTAAAAAAAATTAATATAAAGAAGGGATCTATGTGGAGGGGAAGAACGTGAGGGGGGCGTGGATTTGATGGACGTAGGGTGTAGGAACGTAATTAGCATTTAATGGGCCGGCGAACCAACCGTGCGCGAGTGGTGGTGGGCTGTTGTCACAAACTTAGGGAAGCCACCCTTTTGCTAATCGCGAGTGTCACCGATACCGATCTCGATACGGCCGGTGAGGCCGATACGATCCACGTCTGATGGCTTGAAAATATTTTTTTCATCTTTTCAAACCATATTTTAAATTTATAAATTTTAAAAAACTTAAAATACTTTAAAGATGATAAAAAATGTCATCTACACATTTTTTAATCTATTATAGGTGAATTTTATCATTCTTTCTTTTATGATTTATATTGAAAAAAATAAAAATAAATATTATCCTTCCTCTTCCTCTCATACTTTTTTTATTTTTTTTATTTTTAATTGATTCTTATTAATCTTTTTAGTTTTTTTATTTAATATAGTTTTTTTCAATTTTTTTATAAGATATATACTAATCGTTTGTTTAAAGAGACTACTTATTCTTGCTTTCGGTATGACTAGGTAATCCATATTTATATATTAGGATAACAAAAATACTGTATAACAAAGTGATTATTATCATGTAAATCGTAATTGTTATCATGTTTATTTGCAAAATAGTTTTAATTTTAGAGGAGTGATGAAAGGATGCTATTAATCCATTCACCAATTGTAAATTTTAAATTAATATTTATTATATTTAAATAAAAAATTGATTTTAAATTAGTATTTTATTTAGTATTTTTTATAAAATAATATTATATATATATATATATATATATATTATTGATTCGCTTCAGTCCATACATATTAGGCTGATACATATCGGGTTTTCAACACGTTTTCAAGAGTTTGATACGTATCTGAAACCCGATCTGGCATACCCTATACCCTGGTGACTCTCCCCTTAAAAACTATTTGACTCGTTTATTAATTGACATCCTTGATTTAATGGTTGTTATGTGATTTTTTAAAAATATTTATATTTTATAATGTACATTCCAATTTCTTCACAAATGGACCTTCTTATCCTGTTTTATAAGGTTTAAAATGAATATATAATAAGTATACACTTAATTATGTCACACTTAATTAATCGGGTTCATCGAAGATAATTTTTTGTTTCGTTATATATTTAATGATTTGTATTCTATTATTACAGGATTAGTGGTAGAGGCTGAATTGAAAGTGCCGATGCCAATCCTCTGATTCTCATCATCGACGATTCTAATATTAAAATGTCAACAAGAATACGGTGAATTTGAAGGGAATTTCTCGATAGTAAAATAAAAATATATATTGTCTAAATGGGACTAACCCATATTTACTGAGTGGTCATTGATCAATCAAGGTGATTTAAGTTTTACTTAATACAATTCATATGCCCAAGTTTATTTTGCATAGCCCGTATCATTCAATTTAGTTAAGCCAATAAAATCGAATTGAAGTTCGAATCAAACTTACTTAATGGACACCTAAACCACATAAAAGGATGGCGCCAATGACAAGTTTGTTAAGAAGGTGTGACCTAATATTTTGCTCTTTCCTCACGTTAAGTAATAATGCCTTTTTAATAATTTGCCAAACTACAAAAACACTTTATCAAGTGGGCCAACCCCACCTAGACCGAGCCACATTTAGGGTTGGACTGGACTTGGGGTAGTGGCCCTCGAGCCAGATCAGCCCGGCCCAACCCAACACATACTTAAAAACGAGCTCTAACTATTCTTTAGTTGGCAGGTGCTGACCCAACACAGAGAGAACTATACATTAGAAAGCACACAACGCTTCTGGGTTCTCTATTATTATAATATTATGCAATAAAAAACCCAACTCTCTAATATTATAGGCAACAGCCCGACTAGCCCAACCCGATGAGCCTGGCCCACCCGAACTAGACAGGGCCTTTGGGCCGGGCTGAGCTCCCATCGAGCTACTGGGTGGAGCCAACTCTAGTCTGGTGGAATAATAGGGCCTGGATTGGGCCGGGCCAACCCGCTTGTGATATCCTGGAGCACAAGTTTTCCACACTTAAAAAATAGGGTTGTTTTTGTTATTTTATATTTTAGGCAGTTTAAAATTTGCTTACAAGGGAAAAATAGAACTAGGAAACTGTCGACCATATGAAATGCGGACTCTAGGTGGCTCTAGTTATCAAGACGAATTACTAAAATTTGCATGCCTGATAAGATGAAGCGCTGAAAATAGACGGACAATTGACGAGGAAAACTCAAATTTAAGTCACTTATTTGACGTTTTTTTCGATACAAAATTATCACTTTTATACTAAGGCCCTTCATCAAAATCAATTTGTATTAAAAATATAATTAATTTTTAATACAAAATTTTCTGGCCGTACCACAAGGTCCGTTGAAGAAAATTTTAAAAAATGAAAACTGATCTCCCGAAATCTCTTCAAAATCACCAAAAGAGATTGAAATGAAAAAGAAGAGAACAAAGTCGTCCAAAAGATGCCAACTTTGGGAGAAACAAGGCATTTTATAAACAGAAAGTATGAAATGTTACATATGTAACGGTTGGTAGCGTCCGGGCGCTGGCCTAGTTGCTAGCCTTTTAAAAACAAAAGATGATAGCTTAGCGTCGCAACCCTAAAAAATCATCTTTAAAAACACAAAATCCAACAATAAATACCATTGAAAAAATGTGAAGAATAGTTTGGTAATAAGCAATAGCTAGATTTATATATAAGCTTACATTTTTCATCTGGGAAACAAGTTTAAATCTTAAATAAAAAAATTGTTTATGATTTTTAATGAGGGGAAAGTATCTGACCTTTAATTGAGGGCAGGAGTGGTTTTCCATTAATTAAATTGGTATATATCTTGATATTATTAATTTCAACATAAATATCTTTTTATCAAACGAGCATATATAAATATTATTTTCTTATACATCCCTCAAAAATAAAAAGAAAAAAAGTAAAATCAAATATATTTCTCACAAACATAGATTTATTGAGATAGTGCAATATTGACAAACCCTGCCATTGCGCAGGGAATACAAATACACATAGTTAAAAAAATTTTTTTAACTCTAACGACTTCACTCTGAAACTTCGCGAGCAAAATTCTATGAATGACTCCCTTTTGACAGAGTTTATGATTGATTCACCGAATCACTGTGAATCTTTTCTCAGTCAAGTAAAAATTTTTTTAAAAATATATTATTTTTTAGTTGAGTTAAATCAATAATTTATATTAACATAAATCATATATTTATCAAATTTAAAAGTCAAAGTGAGTAATATTTCATAATTCATTATTATTCTATTTGTTGGACAAAAAATTATTATAAATGATTTTGAGTTGGCTCAGAGTTAATTCCACTCCATAGCTTATCGAACTGAGTCTAAATCCCGAGTTTTTAAATTATGCAAATAAAGCATACCGCATATTGAACAGAACCACATAATATTAAATAGGACCTCTTATTCTAAGTTTATTTTTCACAGATTAAAAACTATGTGGAAAGCTAGGCTAAAAGGTTAAACTTAAGAGAAAGAAACTTTAGAAAATCTCTTCACTGGTCTATGATGTAAGTTCAATTTCTAATTCATTTGAGTTACCCATTCAATTCTGTTGGTTACGAAAGGCGACTAGACACGTTTTTTACAACACCCCAAATCTGCTCACAGTGTGAACCGAATTAAACTTACGCTAATTCACCACTCATTAAATATAAACCAAACCCAAAAGGACTTAGCCATTCAAAATGTCAAAGATGTAAACCAAAGGATTCTAATGCACAGAGAAATATTCAATACATACACAGATTCCTAAAACGGAGATCATGCAAAGAGTACATCTTAAATGTGTTTAAGTTATACAAAGGGATTAAAATTCTTCGAAATATTCGACAAAGTCTTCATTTTAATTAGGATATTGAAAAAATATTCACCACATGTATAATATTTAATTTTAAGAGCAATCATAAATAATTCTATAATTTTATTTTTCACATACAAAATATTTCAAAGGCATTTCACCACAATTATTTTTTATTTATAGGTCAAATTTTATTTTTCACATACAAAATATTTCAAAGGCATTTCACCACAATTATTTTTTATTTATAGGTCATTTCACAATATATTTTAACATTCTTCACGCTATTGGTTTAGCCTTTTTCCACCAAAATAAAATAACCCATATGTTCCTCCACCCTCATTTTCCGTTCGAGTACCCGCATATGTAGCATGATTTACCATTCATGAATTAATTTACTCATTAATTCTAAAACTTTGGTACTTGAAAAATTCTTTCACAAATAATTAGACCTACATTCCATCAGATTATTCAGTCAGCAAAGTACATAACATAAATGAGGAAAAATAAATTCTAGCAAAAACATCGTATCATATCACAACCCCCAAGGCTACCAAGTACATCTCTTAAAAGTTACAAGACGACACGACCACAACATCCACAACAAATCACAGGCATGCACAACACCCAGTCCAACATCCTCCAGACTCATCATCATCCGTCGTTATCCTCCCGACTTAGTTACTGCAAGAATAAGTGCCTTTAATAAACCATCTAGTTCAGCGGCTTGGGGAGTTCCCCAGTTGCTTGTCCCAAATACTGCAAAATAAGAGCACCAATATTGTTACATGCATAAAACAAAACTCCATCCAGAGAGGTTACCATCAATATAAACATAATACATATATGTATTAATTGACAGAGAATGTACCCCAGGAGAAATATACAACAAGCCAGTATTTAAACGAGTATGATTATGATGACCTTAAGGAGAGTATAAGATGGCAATATATAGTTCTCATTTGCTATAAAGAGAGCAAGCACCTGCTGTATCGAAAAATTATCATTCCTAAATGAGAATTTTGACAGTACCTGTATATTGAATCAAACAGTAACAGCACAATGAGGAAAATGAGAATGCTCAAGATTAACCTTCTGATCATCGTGAAAAACAGTAGGTATGATATCGGTAGGAGAGCTGATATGCCAATGGGAAGTTTGGATTCCAAAAAGCAGTAAACCATATCATAAACATTTTCCACAAGCTAAATTAGTTGATATTATGAGTAGCCTGCTCACCATATAATTTTGATGGAAGTTTGAGCTCTTCATAGAGCGTGGTGAAATTGTAGTATACTAATTAATTTGCAGAAGCTAGGCCATGGATTGTAATCGTTTGATATTTTGAGCTGTCGTCGAATATTGAACCAAATTAAAATAATTTAATTTAGCGTGAATTGTGTTGAGGCGTAATTTGCCGGCTTAAATATTTCAAATGGGAATACGAGGCACGGATTTGGAACTTCATAATTCAACGATCCATCATGATAGCAGATCAATTCAGGAAGGCAGGAAAGATGATAATGGAGAACAGCACAATACAAGGGACCAAATGCTTAACTTTTGACGGCGTCAACCTCAATATCACACGGCTATAACCAGTTTTCTGGGCTACCTCCTTTTTCACTTGTTTCATCAGCAAAATCGTTTTCTCTTTTGCAATTGCCGGTCAATTTGTTATCATGATATATTTTTTCTTTCCCGGACAAATGAATGAACAGAAACAAAGTAAGTTCTCACATGGTTTTTAAGAGGTATAAAAGTGAAGGTCCCTCAAACAATATGTATCACGGGTGTTCACAATCAATAAAAAAAACAAAAGTAGTATCAAGATTCCTTGATTACCTTTAATTTTCATGTGATCTTTGCTCAAGTTGTTGCGCCATGTTGTGTATATATAATGCGGTTTCCTAAACGACAGGGGAGAGCACAGGGCTTAATATGAACTCATGGAAGAGATCATTTGTTTTTTTTTTTGTTTGGTCCTGTAGTCTTGAAAAGTTCAACAATACATTAACCACAGAGTCTAATTCATGTCAATCTTGAGAAATGAAATTCTCATTATTCAGATGCAGGGTAGGTCATACATTAATTTGACAAATTGACACATTTCACTCTCACAATCCACTTTTTTATTTCATTTTGATTACAGCAGAAGATCATATTATTCATTACAAAAGGACCCACAAAATTTAAATCCACTCTAATACGTGGCCACAATAACCTAAGCAACTAAAAAGTCTAAAATCCCCATCCCCTCTAACAAGGATTGAAAGCACCAAATATATCATTAATGATCCGGTTAAGTATATATATCAGTCCATATGAAAATCACAGCACACCTATTTTGAGAGGTTCTCTTTCCATCCTCACATCAACAGTTTGCAGACATGGCAGCTGCACTAGAAGCAGCAGCATCAGGGCACAGAGAAGTCTGTCCCGAGTGTGTCTTATTACTTAAATTCTGCAAAAAGGGCAGGTGGCAGCTAGATCAAATCGACCCATTTGGTAGTTGTGGTATTTAATCAGACCAAGTGGGAGGGTCTCCTACCGCAAGCAGACTTAATCGATAAGTCATTATCAGCAGCAAGGAGCTGGCCAGTATCATATTCAATTCCTTCAACTACAAGATGTGCTTACTTTCATGGCTTCCAATGACACACCCCTCCATCTCTTCAACTTGCCAGCTTGGTCTTTTTTATTCATTGGCCCTAGCACAACAGTACACAAAATGGTACGAGTCCGTTTGCACACCATTAGCCATGGACTTGGATGTGTTATTGTTTATTCGGGGGAGAAAATAGCAGGTCAACGACAGCTCCCAAGTCCCAACTTCCAATAATTGATGTGGAGGGGTGGAAAATTCTTTTCCCATGGCTTTTGTGACCAAAGCAATATCACTCGGTAGCAGCATCCCTTGCTCCCCTCCGCTCCAACAACCTTGGGTCACAGCACCAGAGACTTGGAATGGTGTCCAACCATAAATTTTCGCCATTCGAATGGCACATTTTGAGAGTGAAGTTAAAAGATACGACCAACAAAATGTGCGCATGAAAGATAACTTACCCTAGTCGGTGTTACACTGGTAAGGCCTTGCCAATTGGTCTGTCCGTGGCTTCAGAGGGACCATGGTTGCACTGCATGTGACTGTGGCGGTGGAGTGGAAATCTGTGAGCTAGTTGCTTCAGATGACAATTCGACACTTGTCATCATCTCTTCCTCTTTCTCATCCTCGATCCCTCCTCCCATTTGTATCAGTACGCGCCTCAATTCCACCGTTGCATCCGCTGCACTTGGCCGGTCGTGTTTGCTTAGCAGCACGCACGAACGCGCGACCGCAAACACTGCCCCAACCGCTTCCATGTCCGCTTCCGGGGCGACCCGAGGGTCGACCACATCCTCCAACCGACTCTCGCAATCCTCCTCCTTGAACCGGTGAACAATCGACTCTGCCCCGCCGGACGCGGTCGGCTCCACCGCCCGCCTGCCGGTCACTAGCTCTAGCAGCACCACCCCGAAGCTAAACATGTCCGTGGACTCCGACACGTGGCCCTCGGGGAAGCTCTCCGGGTCCACGTACCCCATGGTCCCCTTCAAGTCCGTGGACAGGTGCGTCTGCCCGGCCGGCACGATCCTGGACACCCCGAAATCGGACAGCTTCGCCCGGGACCGGTTCTCGTCCAACAGGACATTGCCTGGCTTCACGTCGCGGTGGACGACCCGCGCCGAGTGCAGATAGGCCAGGCCCTCGGCCACGTCGGCGGCGACCCGGACACGCTGGCGCCACGTCAGGACGCCGGAGCGGATGGCGCCGGCGAGGCTGCCTCCGGGCATGTACTCGTAGACGAGGGCGAGCTCGCGAGGGTGGAGGCAGTATCCGACGAGGGTGGCGAGGCGGCGGTGGCGGAGCCGGGCGAGGATCTCCACCTCCCGATAGAACTCCTCCACCTTCCGCCGGAGGTAGATCCGCTTCACCGCAACCCGCTGGCCGGACGGCAGGGTTCCGAGGTAGACCCTCCCGGCGCCGCCCTCGCCGAGAAGCCCGCCGCGGTCGAACCCGCCAGTGGCCGCCGCCAGCTCCTTGGGCGTGAAGATGTACATCCCGTGCACCGGAAGCAGCTGCGGCGGCGACTTGAACATCGTCGTCATCGTCGAGAACAGCCCGTCTGCACCAGCATTCCCTTTTCTCATTCTCCTTCTTCTTCGGAAGAGTAAGAAGAGGAAGACGAAGAAGCAAAGAGCGGCGATCGAGGCGGAGACGGTAGCAGCCGCAATTTTGGCGGGAGAGAGGAGTAATTGGAGGAAGATTCATAAGAAGAGGGAGGAGATGGAGGTGGAGGAGGGGAAGGGATGAGATCGGAGGTGCCGAGGGTGGGGACGTTGTCGAGGACTTGCACAAGGCAGAGAACGTAGGATCGGAAGCGAGTAGGGTTGGGGGAGCGGTACCAGATTCCGATGGTGGCCGCCATCCCGCAGGGGACGAACTCTTTGCTCTTCGTCGTCTCCAACAGCGACAACGTCATGTTTATCACCTCATTCTGACATCCAGTGCAGTAACCTTGGCTCGCCCCCAAATCTGCACGAGCACCACAAAAAAATTTCATATTTCTTTTGTAATATCATCATCATCAATCCAAACTAGCTTTGCCACACCATCCCAAAAAAAAATCGAATTCTCCTTTGTAATTTCATCATCAAATACAAACTAGCTTTACCATACCACCCCCTATTACCTTTTTGGGTGCAGGCTTGGGAGGGGCGGGAGAGGGAGACGGCAGAGGCGATTGAGGAGACGGAGGGCCAGAGGCAGGGGCGGGAGCCGGCGGAGAAAGAGGAGTTGAGGCTGCAGCGGTCCTCCGAGACGAGGCTGCGGGGGACGAGGCGGCGGGAGAGGAGGTGGCCGGCGAAGGCGACGGAGCAGGCCGAGGCGGCGGGACCGGGGAGGAAGGCCTCGCCGGTGGCGTTGGAGTGGAGGATGCCGGCGTAGAGATAGGCGGCCGAGACGAACCAGCAGCAGTTGGCCGGGTCGGGCCCCGTGTAGTTGGGGTAGCACGTCGACGGGATCAGCCCCGTCGCTCGGTCGAAGTCGTATGGGCAGGCGGCGGCGCCGCTGTCGGCGTCGACGTCGCCGGAGTGGACGATTAGCATTAAAATTACGAGTGAATACCACATCTTGGGCGGTGGCGGTGGTGAGGGTGGACTGGGTGTGCTTTTGAAGTGGCGTGGGATTGTAAATAGTTTGTGAAGATGGGGGTATTTATGTAATTTCATGGGTTAGCAGTTTGACTTGATCCTTTCCATCTATGGTAAAAAAGTCAATACACGGAAGTTTTGACCTTCCTGTACAAAGCCCTTTTAGGAGTTGAACTCTTCAGAGGGATTAAGCGATGGATATATATATATATATATATATATATATATATATATATATATATCCTTTTATTGTGCGTTGTATGAAAATGTAATATAATTTCGGTCATTGGATTGAAATTTTACAGCCTAGATTTTACTCAATCTAGTGGCCTAGATTTTACTAGAGATCTAGACCCGCCCTAGACCCGCTTGGCCGCCCGCCCGCCCGCTTGCCCGCTTGCTCGCTTGCCCGCCCGACTGGCCGCTGCCCATTCGCTTGCCTAGTCGCCGCTTGGCGGCCGCCTGACAGAGAGCCTGGCTGCCGTCTGATCGCCCGCCTGGCCCTGTCTGACCGCCTGCCTGCCCATCCCCACCCCAGTCGGTGGCCCCCTGCTGCGGCCCCTTCGTCCGCCTCCCCGCTCGCCCCGTCGGTGCCCTCCCCACGCCCTGTAGCCGCGGCCCCGTCGCCCCTGGCCACCCCATTCACCCCCCTCCCCGCCGCAGCAGCCCCCCACCGTTCCTCCCCCCAGCCACTGTCCCCACCGCACTGCGGCCCCCCAAGCTGCCCACGACAGAAGCCGCCCGCCACCCTGCTGCGGCTCCCTCGACACAATCTGCCCTCCCGACCCTGCCCGCCACCCCGCAACCGACTCCCCACTACGACTGACCAACCCCGCCACCCCACCGCAGCCCGCCCGCTCCTCCGCCGTGGCCCCCAAGCCGCCCGCCGACCCCGCCGCCCGTCCGACCCCACCCGCCGCCACGCGACCGAGCCTCCGTCGTGACCGAAGCCGCCCACCACCTTGCGGCGGCTTCCCCGGCACAATCTGCCCACCCGACCTTGCCCGCCGCCCGCGGGCTGCTTGGGGGCCGCAGCGGGGTGGCAGGGGTGGTCCGTCGCAGTGGGGAGTCAGTCGCAAGGTGGCGGGCAGGGTTGGGTGGGCAGATTGTGCCGGGGGATCCGTGGCAGGGTGGCGGGTGGCTTCGGTCGCGGGCAGCTTGGTGGGCCACAGTGCGGTGGGATATAGCGGCTGGCGGGGGCGGCGGTTGGGGGAGGGTGGAACGGTGGGGGGGGGTGCTACGGTGGCGGCGGGGGGGGGGGGGGGTTGAATGGGGTGGCCAGGGGCAAGCGGGCCGCGGTTACAGGGCGTGGGGAGGGGGCAGGCAAGGGGGCCGCAGCGGGAGGTGGGATGGGCGGGCAGGCGGTCAGACGACGGCCAGGCATATGGTCAGGCAGCGGCCAGGCAGGCGGTCAGGCAGTGGCTAGGCAGGCGGTCGGGCGGCCAGGTGGCGGCTAAGCAGGCAGGCAGATGGGCGGCGGCCAGGCGGGCGGGCGGGCGGGCGGGCGGGCAAGCAGGTGGGCGAGCGGCCAGGTGGGTCTGGGATGGGTCTGAATCTCCAGTAAAATCTGGGCCGCTGGATTTTAATCCAGTGGCATAGATTCACTGTGTTGTTGATGCGCTGTATTTTCATGCAGTGCACAGCAACAAGACTATATATATCAGAAACTTTATAGTGTGCTGCGTGAAAACGCAGCGCACTGGGGTAGCGTATTGATCGCGGGCCGTCGGATCGCGATCCGACGGCCCACAACAAAAATACCCACCCCCCCCGTTGACGAAATTTCCCGCCGTTCCCGCTCCTTGTCGCTTCCCGCCCGCCGTTCCCGCGCCCCTTCCTGCCGCTCGATGATTCTATAAAGAGGGCCTGCCACCGACCCGTCCAACCCATCCTCCTCTGCCCCCCACCCCACCGTCCCCGCCCCTGCCCCCCCTTTCCTTCCCTCCCCTGTTCTCACAAAACCCGCCGCCCTTGCCCCAGCCGCCGCAGGCACCCCTGCCCCTGCCCCAACCCAGGCCCCTGCCCCCCTGTCCCGCCCCCGGCCCCCACGCCGTGCCCCGCATCCCGCCCCCTGCCAATCCTCCATCCCCTGTCTCCCCGCCCCTGCCGCACCCCGCTCCCGCCCCCGCCGCCGTCTGCCGCCTGCTGCCCCCACCGGTCCAGGCCCCTGCCCTCCCCCTCGCCGTCCCCCGGCCCCCGCGCTCTGTCCCGCCTGTCCGCCCCTCCCTCCCCTGCCTCCCCACCCCTGCCGTCCTTCCCTCCCCTGCCTCCCCAACCGTCTTCCGCCCCCGCCCCCGCAACCGTCTTCCGCCCCCTGGCCCCCACCCCCTCGCCGGCCCCTGCCACCCCCCTTCCCACAACTGCCGCCCCTCTGCCACCCCTCCCTCCCCTGCCCTTCCCATAGTTGCCGCCGCGCCCCCCACCGACCCTTGCCCCGCCCCTCGCCGCCCTGCGCCCCCATCCGCGCGCGGCCCCCTGCCACACCTGCGACACTGCAATAACCCACCGCGGTTGTCCCGACTCGAGTCATAAAAAAATTGACTTGGTCACGCGCGAGTTTGCTAGTTTTGAACGGTAAAGTTAAAATTTTTTTATGGGCTTCTGTGGCATATATTTATATTTGACGGTAAATTTATATTTTTCAGGTTTCAGGGAGTCGAGGTCGGCAAAATTACATCTTTCAGAATACGAAAATCAGGTTAGAGTTAAGTCTTTAAAAATATTTTGACTTAATTAAAGCATGTTTATTGCGCTTATTTTAATTGAAAATAATCTTAGGTTTTTATAAATTTTATATTTTTTAAAGAATGGACAAGTTTGAAGATAAAGCATAGAGGAAGAAGATATAAGCAAAAATATTACAACAATTTATCCTATTGTAGAAGATGAGTTCAAACCGAAGGTTGGGATGCAATTTGATTGTTTGGACGATGCACTTGATTTATACAGTAGGTATTCAAAAATGGCCGGTTTTGGTATACGTAAACATAGTACAAACTATCATAAGAGAATAAAAGAGTTATGGTCGCAAGTATTCGTGTGTTCTAAAGAAGGTCATTTCAGAGAAGATGAGCGAAAAGAGAAATACCTGACAAAGGAAAAAGAGAACTCATCCTATAATAAGAGAAGGTTGTCAAGCACGCATGAGGGTAACTAAGAATAAAGAGGGCACATGGAATGTCATGTATTTCGAAGAAGGACATAGTCATACACTCCTTACACCATCAAAAATTCAATTTCTCAGGGCACATAGGCATGTTACAAGTGTGCACCGAAACTTGATTGACCAATTCGGAGAGGCTAACATCAAAACTTCTCAACTAATGTTTGTGCTAGAAATTGAAGCAGGTGGGGCAGAAAATATTGGTTGTACAGAGATAGATATTAGAAATGTGCAGACAAAATATAAAAAGGAGATAAAGGAAATTGATGCCCAATTATTGATGGAACACTTTGAGGAAATGAAAGAAATGAATAACTCCTTTTTTATTGCTATGAATTGGATGATGAGGGCAGATTAAAACATTGTTTTTGGGCGGATGGAATTGCAAGGAAAAATTATCAGCTATACTCAGATGTGATCATTTTTGATACAACATATAATACAAATAAATATTCACTTGTTTTTGCCCCATTCACAGGAGTAAACCATCACAGGCAAACAATTACATTTTGATGTGCATTTTTGTGTAATGAGAAGACAGAATCGTTTGTGTGGCTTTTTGAAACATTTATAAAATGCATGGATGGAAGGCATCCCGGGGCAATTGTTACTGACCAAGATCCGGCAATGGATAAAGCAATTAAATTGATATTTCCTTCAACATATCATCATCTTTGCATTTGGCATATCCTTAAGAAGGAGACTGAAAAATTAGGTGCAATTGCTCACAGGAAGGAGTTTTATGAGCCATTCCACAGTTTAATTTATGGTGCGGAAAATGAAGAAGTCTTTGAATCACAATGGAGTGCACTAATGAAAGACAATTGCGTAGTGGGAAATGAGTGGTTGAAATCTATATATACAATTCGTCATGCTTGGGTGCCAGTGTATAGTAAAGGTATATTTTTAGCTGGTATAAGAAGTTCACAACGAAGTGAATCCCAAAACTCATTTTACTCAAGGTATGTGAACAAAAAAATAGCCTCATTGAGTTTATACATAGATATGAGAGAGCTATCAAAAGACAGAGATTGAACGAGGCAAAAGAAGAATATGAAAATGCATATAAAAGCCCTAAATTGGTCACCCCATTCAATATGGAATGTACGATGGCAAAAGTTTATACTCGAAAAGTGTTTTATAAGTTTCAAGAAGAACTACAATACAGTATGGCTTGTTGCTCATCTCATAAGAAATTAGATGGGGAGGATGTTGAGCAGTATGATGTAATATGTTGTAGAAATAGTAAAGGCTTGGTTTCACATGTTATTTACAAAGGAGCTAATAGGAGATGCACGTGTAGTTGTCAGCTTTTAGAAAGTGAAGGTTTGCCTTGTAGACATTTGCTATATGTACTTAGATTGAATGAAGGGGG
Source organism: Piper betle (assembly GCA_033002965.1). Lineage (NCBI taxonomy): Eukaryota > Viridiplantae > Streptophyta > Magnoliopsida > Piperales > Piperaceae > Piper > Piper betle. The sequence goes on along the minus strand of JAURVB010000501.1, from coordinate 157,807 downwards.
ATATTTTTCCTGAAATGTATATCATGAAGAGATGGACAATTGACATAGCAAATGAAGTTGTTTTTGATGGTGAGGGAGTGGAACTTCATGGTGATTGTCACAAAACGTTATTCTCAAATTGGGGAGAATTGCACTGTAATAAAAACTTGACTCGGTCCCGCACATAATCAAGTAAGGTTTTTATTACAAAATTATTTTATATTTTTTAAATTTATTTCATATTATTGACTCGATCCCGACTCGAGTCAAGTTTTTATGACATTATTTTATTTTTTAAAATTTATTTTGTAATATTAAATCGAGTTCGATTGGGTAAAATTTTTATTACCAAAATACTCTCCCCTCTTTCTTCCTCATTTGTTTAGGCGTGCCACCCCTACCGGCGACCTTGCCGCCAGCAGCGCCTTGGCCAACAATGTCGCCGCCTCAGGGCTGAATGGGCCTGCTGGGAAATATGCGGCGCCGGTCTCGTGTGGGACCGAACATAGTTTTTATTACAAAATTATTTTATTTTTTAAAATTTATTTCGTAATATTGACTCGATCTCGTGCGAGATCGAATCAAGTATTTATTATAAAATTTTTTTATTTTTTTAATTTATTTCGTAATATTGGCTCGATCTCGTGCGAGATCAAATCAAGTATTCATTAAAAAAAATTTTATTTTTTAAATTTATTTCATAATATTAACTCGAGTCAGGGACCGAATAAAGTTTTTATTATGTTTTTACCCTCCCTGTTCCCCCCGCTTTCTCTCGCCGCGCCACCCCACTGCCGGCGACCTCGCCACCGGCCACCTGCGGGGGGGGGGGAGGCCGGGCAGGGGGCTGCGGCGGAGGCTGCGGCGGCCGACGGGGGCAAAGGCAGCAGGGGCGGGGCAGGGGCGGGGGCGGGGCGGGGGTAGGGGAGGCCGGCTGGGGCAGGCGCAGCGGCAGGACAGGGGCGGCCTGCGTGGCGTGGGCGGGGGCTGGGGCGGCCGGCGGGGCGGGGGCGGGGCTGGGGCTGGGCGGGGGTCGGGGCTGGGGGCGAGGCAGGGGCTGGGGCTGGGGCTGGGGCAAGCCAGGGGCTGGGGCAGGGGAGGCCAGTTGGGGCAGGCGCAGCGGCGGGGCGGGGGCAGGGGCGGCCTGCGTGGTGGGGGCGGGGCTGGGGTGGCCCAGGGGCTGGGCGGGGCAGGGGCGGGGCTGGGCTGGGCGGGGGTAGGGGAGGCCGGAGGGGCAGGGGCAGCGGCGGGGCGTGGACAAGGGCAGGGGCAGGGGCGGCCGGCGGGATGGGGGCATGGGGCGGCCGGCAGGCGAGGGCCGGGGGCGGCCGAAGGCGGCCGGCAGGGGCGGCGACTGAAAGTTGGGGGGGGCTGATTGTAGGAGTTGATTGTGGGCCATCGGATCAGGATCCGACGTGTAAAACCCGCGACTCGAGTCAGGGTTTTATAGTTGTTAGCCGGTTGGTTTAACCGTAGTTTGAGTCGGTTTAGCTTTCAGAACACGTGTGCGGGGCCGAGGCCGACCGTGCACACGTGCTATGAGGGTTTATGTATACCCAAGTATCGATGATAGCGTCAGATACGCGTCAGCAGACTGAGTTATCAGTAGATATGAGAGTATACAGTTGATGATTTTATTTTATTTTTATGTTGTGGCCGTAGAATTAGTTTAGGCCGAATAACGCATTAGGACACGTTAGATGGTATTCGGATGGGTTATTAGTTATACGACATGTCATTTAGATGTTGTGATATTTTGTTTGATTTTATGGGATTTCCCCCAATTTTTCTAGATTTTTCTGGGATTTATTCCGAGTCCGTTATCATTCTTGACTTGAGCCGGTGTCGAGTGAAGTCTTATTTACAACTTTGCCATCCCCCTATACTTCTCATCTTCCTTCCCCACCCGTGTTTTCACCGCCGCCGCCCCTAAGATTTTTCCACCGCCGTCGACACCACCTCGTCGCCGGTCAACGCCGCCCAGCCCTGCCGTGCCGGCAGTCGCAACGCTGGAAATCGCCCTCGATTTCCCGCCGTTCCCGACACGATTCCGCCACCGTCTGCGCCGGACCGCCACCGCCATGACGTCGGAGCTTCTCCCCTTAACCTCCCCTATCTTTCCCACCTGTTTAGTGCCGCCGTCGAGGCCGGCCGTGGGTCTGATCGGAGCGGCCGACCGCCCGGGCCGCACTCGACGCCGCCGTTGGTGGCCATCGCCGCCGCGGCTGCCCTCGTCGTCACCACCATTGGGTTCAGCTCACCGAGGCGGTGCTAACCCCTACCTCCGATTGCCTCGCCGGAGTAGTCACCGGAAAACCATCGGAGCTGCCGGAAAACGACGGCATAGTCGCTGGAAAACCGCCGACTCACCTTCACCGCCTTTGTCCGTCAGCACCGATATCAGCGCCGATCGCGAGGTGGTTCTTCCTTCTCTTTTTTAGAACTATTACATACATGTTGTGGTCATGGTAGCATATTAGAATTAATTGTATTAACTTCATGATTTTAGTTTAATTAATCGTGATTATGATAAACATGTGATGATTAGCGTAAATTGTGTTGTATGATGTGAATGCTTACCAATGAAATTGTTAGTAAACCATGGAATAGTTAATTAAATGCTTGTTAACGAGTTAAATTATGAATTTGGACGAATTAGGTCTTTGCATGCTAGTATTGAGTTAAACAGATTAAATTGATGAACCCATTGTCACCTAATTAGAATAGGTATGCTTTGAAATTGGAATTAAAAGTGCTAGGCATGGTTGCATGAATCGGAATCGGTTTTCCAGGGAGTCGGAATCGGAATCGGAATCGGTCTGAATCGGCCAAGAATCGATTCAGTTGAATCGGTCCAAATTAATTTAATCGGTCATATATAATAATTTGACAATTTATAATATAAATATATTAAAATTGGGTATTGATGTTATTTTGATATTATTCTGTGTGTTATAGTTTCTGATATTTTTAAATATTTTTTAAGATTTTTTTAAAATTATTTAGAATTAATTATTATTTTTTACTCGAGTTAGACTCGAGTCAACTTTTAATTACGAGAATGCCACTCTTTACCCCCCGCCGCCGCCAGCCCGGTCGGCGGCGAGTCTCGCAGCGGCGATGTCAGAGGATGTCGGCAGCCCGGTCGGACAAACAGTCGGCGGCCCGGAGCCGGCGGCGAGTCGGCGGCGATTCGTGCGTCACAGCCCGATTCGGTCCGGCCACACGTCGGCGGCGACGTTGCGAGGTCGGTGTAGCCCGGTCGGCGGCGAGCCCAGAGTCGGGGAGCACGGCGGAGGGCGGAAACGGGGCGGCGGCGGCGTGGGGGGAGCGGGTTTGATTTTAGGTTTTTAAAATCCAAATTACCATTTTACCCATGCTTAAATAATTTAATAAAAATCATACCTAAGGTATTTTAGTAATTTCGTAAAAAACCGATTCCGATTTAAATCGGCCGATTCCGATTTCGAGTTAAATCGGTCGGAATCGGCCGAACTCGGCCGATTCGGGGCCAACCGAGTCGGCCCTGAAATCGGATCGGCACGATGCCGATCCGATTTAAATCGGCCGATTCCGCACGGAATCAGCCGATTCGTGCATCATGGGTGCTAGGTAATAAGTAACATATGAAATGATAAAATTATTAACTTGCTTGACAATTAGAGACGTAGGGTACTTGTCGAGATGATTATCATGTTTGATTAGATCATTGTATGCATATGGATATATTAGTTATATAGGCGTGCATCATATATGTATGGGCGTTAGTAAATAGTTATGTTCATGTAGGTTCATTGCAGGAGCTCGCCGTCTAGGCACGAGACTGCGCTTGGAGCTTCGGACAGGTCCGTTAGGACACGCTTCTCAGGTTTTATCGCTCTATTCTATCGATGATTTGATTTATTGATTGTAGGACGTGTTAGGTGGATGATTTATTGGACCCCACCTAACACGGGTCACCTGGTCGATGTTTTTCGGAATTAATAACCCTCGAGGATGAGATCCCTCGAGTTTGTTTTCGAAAATAAGATCCACCTCAAGTTGCCTTCGGGCCTATTATAATAAATCCTGACCCAGCCCTATAAATAGTTTTATCGAGTTTTCAGTGAGACAAGAGAAGCTGAGTCGACTGCACGTACCATGAGCGGATGCTGTGCTAGTCAAAGCGGGCTCTGGATTAGTGACAGCGGACTGTTCCATTCCCGAGGGATCCTGACAACTCCGCGTTTGAGTTCCTCACACCCGGAGGACGTGGAGGTTTACGGGTACTGTTTAGTACAGCGCATGTCCGGACTTGTGGTTCAAAGGGTACTAAAGGCGACTGCCTGAGAGTGCTCGGTCTACGTGCTCAAGGCCAGGAGTAATATGGAGGTTCGGAGAGGGCTTAGGATAAAAGTTTTACGTGAAGTACTGAAAAAGAAGTGTCGTGAGCGGCACAGTACCAGATAGACTGGGATGCTGTTGAGTCAGCTGCTCGACTGCTCCTTTGTAGTTACCCTTATGAGAGTTCTTGAGGAAGATATATATGATGGTTTGCTTTCCATAAGAGTTTGCTCTCATGTTCCAGTTTGATATTAGTTATTTCTGGACCAGTGACACCCGTTGCTGACGTTTTTCTACTATATGTAGGTGAGGATGATGAATGGTGTATGCCGGCCTTGACGAAGGAGTAACGCTTGCATTGCACACACATACCTGGTGCCGCGCCGACTTTTGCGTAAGATGTGATGTGATTGGCTTTTGTAGTAGATTTACATATTAGTATTTATGCATGTGTTTGTGAGGCTTGTATGCCATGCTTTAGAAATGTGTGGAAATGTTTGAGAAAAGCTCTAATGATGTGCTATGCTGAAATGAAAAGAAACCAAATGAGATGAACATGAATTGCAGGTGGGCGAGATGCCAATTACGATATGTGTAGTTGAGATGCCAATTACGATATGTGTAGTTGATTTGAAGTCTAGTGTGATATAAATTGTTGTTTTATATATATACATATTGTGCCGTATTTTAACAGGTCATCCCCTTATTGCACTTTTAGGGGAGGTTCTGTCCGTTTTATTCTAGATTTTATGAATTTTGTTGCTGTTTTAATTATTTTGGTGTGCGGTGATTATCATGACATTCACGTAGTATCCTATTAGGGTTTTGCATCTCATTCATATATTGTTTGCGCATTAGCGGCGTGCTCCATCTTGAGACGTCGAGAGGGTTATGTCGTAGCCGTTTAGGTTTTGGGTCAGCTAACTTAATCGGTTTACGAGTAGTTCGATCCTTTGTAACAATTCTGGTCCGCGTTGAGAGTAAACCGGATTAGGGTGTTACACGACAGCCCACAATAGGCAACGTATTTGCGCTGCCAGTAGCGCTGCCCCTATATATATATATATATATATCTTGACACTCATATAGGGCCTCCCCTAGTAAATAATTTTAATTAGTACATAAAACCAGTACGAATCCTGATCTTAATTAGCTAATTGTTAAATAGAATGCTTCATCCGATCTTTTTCTTCCCCGCAAGCTGCGACCCGTAATCCATAATTGACTTATTATAAGATTTGAAAATTGACCCAGCTAAAACATCCACCACTGGAACAATCATTTGACATCAAACACTACTTCCTGCCAAACAGCTTGTTAGTTGAATTGCTTCTAATTCAACTTCTACACATCCCCACAGATCAATCAACACTCTTTGGACTATCTTAAAATCAACACTCTTGTGACTGTTCCCATGTATTAACTGTCTAATAAGAGAAGGCAATATCGCGTTGAGCTCGTAACCTCTTAGACGGGGCAATAGTGTAGAAAACAGAGTCCATGTCAAGTCATGTCGGCATTTGGTTCACGTTCGAATCTTCATTTTAAAGGTGTGTTGGTAGTTCAAGATCTGATTGGTGGCCGTGGATAAGTAGTCTCTCTTACATGTTTAGTGCTGATTAAACACACACCAAACCCATTTGATTAGCTTCCAAGAAAGTGCTCTTAGGGGTTATCTGACCATAGAATGGCACTAAAGCGTTTGATTACATTACACTTTTAAACATAGGAAATCCTTTACCGATCGGGGCATGTGCAAATGAAAGCCCAGATTGCTAGCTGATTTGAAGACACTTGATATACGCTTGCTGTGCCTGTGCCTTTGAGCGATCAATATTAGATATGACCGCCGTCGAATAAGGAGACAAAATATAATAATTTGATAGATTAATATAGACTCAAATTTTAAAAATAAGCTTTGATTAAGTGAAGATAACATAAGCTATAATAATTTGATTTTTTAAAATTTCCTTGTAGTTTTATTAGGTGAATTTTCTAATTTTCATGAAAGAGTGATTTTCAATTCCTTTTTTATTAATAAGAATAGATTAGACTTAAAGATGATTAAAAGATATATAAATGCTTAATGCATAGTACTTGATACTACCCGATTGAGTAAAAGGGTATAATAAGATCCCTATCTTAAATAAGCGGCTTGTGGCTCCAGCATCGGCGACTGCGGTGGTGATGGGATCCGGAGACCACCCAGATAGGCAGTGCTTGTCAGCTGGACTCTTACCAATATTACAACACCAACTTTGCTCCAAAATTGTCTCTGGTGTCAGTTTGCAAAAAGGGAGAAGAGTCTTACTAATATTCGACCTCCGACGATTTATTTCCCATCAATCCTAACATCGTATCTATGTGTGATGCTGTTAATTTCAGAAAAGAAAAATGAGGGGGTTGGGAAAAAGGTTAAAATGAAAAGGACGAAAATGACGGCAAAGTGCTGAACCCGAAGAAGAGAAGAACAGATTAGTTTTAGAAGACAAGGCCGTCGAGGAAATCGCGTGGTGGAGATTATAAGCAGTGGAAAGTAATTGAGACGTTTTCTAATTTTTCTCTTGAGTGATAATCTACTGGCTCTAAGACCCAAAACAGGCATAACTAAATCATCCCCTTCAAATGTCACAGGCGGCAATTTTAAAATTTTAATAATAAATAAATATTATTATTTATGTATATCTAGTTATTTATTAAGTTTTATAACCAATACACCCTTTAAAATCTGAAATAATTATGTTACTTTTTTATTAATAAAAGTGTGTTGATAATTAAAATAGGTTGGTGAGTACTAGATCCGCAATTCAATAAAAAGAGAGTTGTATTACTACGGGCAAGTATTATAATTCGCCCACTCAAACACTTATTTGATTGGTATAAAATAAGAGTAGGTATCGATCAAATAGACATCAGACAAGGCTTTGTCCATATCTAATTGAATTGTTGCTTAATTTGTCCAGCGGCTCGATCATGTCCACAGATTGGACATCACCTTTTTTAAAAGAAAAAAAACTAAAGTTCTTTCCTTTGAACCCACTACCTTTTAGACATGTAAATTACATAGTACTATATCAATAAACTATATAAAGTTATATGATAGTGAAAATCATTTTATTATTTATGAATAAAGTTACAAAAAAATTGGTCCAATATAATAATATATTAAATTCCAATTCTATCCGGGTAAACAAATTGTATTGTGTATTGGTCAAAACTATAGTATGATCATTAGTGGAGTTTAAATTTTATTATAATATAATAGTTTGAAATCAAATCGAATTAAAATAAATATGAGGGCAAACTCTTTAAATTACCTTGAACAATTTTTTAAATAAGATATCATCTTTACTCCATTAATTATATAAAATAATATAAGGGTTAATTAATAGAACCTAAAAAAATAATCATATTTTTAATTTAAGTTGATAATACATCATGCTATTAGATGTTTTAGCAGTGATATATATATTTTACTATATAATGGTAAAAATATCATTGTTATTCTTTATTATTAATTATTAAATTCAAATCTTGGCATTTCATCGTATCATTAAAGTTAATTTTTTTTATAAAGGTAATCACATTATTGATTTATTCAATTAATTAATCACAATTAAACTTGATTAGTTTTATCAGAGAAAATTAGTTTTAATTGATTTATTCTATTAAGTTGGTCGTTTGTTTGATTATTACTTGTTAAATGTTGATTTATTAAGTTATTAATCACATTAGTCATAGATACTTATTGCTTACTTTAGTTATTTAAATTAGTCATAATATATTGATTCTTTATAATTTGTTAATTAATTTGTTAATTTATTTTGTTATTACTCACATTAATATTAATATATGTTGTCTTGCTTTAATTAATGAAATTAGTCATAATATATTGATTATCTAATGAGTTGCTTAATGATTTGTTTATACTTAATTTTTTGAATTTTATGCTATTAATAACATTAGTTTTAATACTTATTGTCTCTCACTTTGGTTAATTAAATTAATTATGACATTTTTCTTATGTTGGTTTACTTATTACTTTGGATATAAATATATTGCTTTATAATTATATATTTTTTATTTTGACGGTAACTTTGAGAATTTTTACTTGATAAATATATTAATATGGATATAAATGTAATGGGCCAACGACAATAATTTATAATTTTTTATAACATGATTTAAGCTTTACAGTTTCTAAATATATATTTGAGTATATTATATAATTATTAATTAGTATATGTTAAATCTCGTACTTGGGCATTTTAGATTTTGATGATGAAATATTATTCATGTGGATTATATAATATAATGTTCAATTGAACTAGAGCTAAGTTAATTCATTGTTTAATTTTGATTTGTATAATTAACAATGTTGTAACATTTCAGATTATTTTTAGAGTTTTGGAGATATTGTGATTGTAAGTGTCAAGTTTAACTAGTGAATTCGAGTGAGAGGTCAACGGGTGAAGGGCAAGCATGTGATGTATAAAGACAATTTGAGGTTGAGTGTGGTAAAGAACAATTGGGCTTGTAAAACACTTATGTCTTACTTGGTAAATAACAAATGGTTTATATACTTAGGTTATAATACACTTTTAATTTGGCTATAGTGAAGCATAAAAGACTTACCGAATTATTGGATACGGTGGTGTAAAAGAGAGGACGTATCGATTGAAAATCTCTTTAAAATCTTTATATTTAATTCATTGTTCTTATTCTTTGTGCGTCAATTATTTTTTGACTTTTATACAATTTGTTCTAACTTGTTTGTTTGAACATGTTCAACAATACTTCTCGTGATTCTTTGTATATAACTACTTATATTTATTTAGTATTTCTGCAGGACAAGTTCTTATTGTCGGTCATAATTTTAAATAGTGTATCATTAAGTGAATCAAATTCTCAATTGATATGCGGTATGAGTGGTTTAACTAGGTTCTATCGGGTTGAACCGGATTTGAGACATTATACCAAAATTAGTATTAGCCAATATTATTATAACCTTAAAGAAAAAAAAAATAGAACCTTCCCAAATATCTCAACAAATATTTTCATACTTGTATAAAAATAAAAACATAAATGTTTATAATACATAACAATAATTTCAAATCAGAATAATATAAATAGTATTCAATTACACACATCATATTTCTAAGTTAAAAAACCAAACATTAATCACAGTTCACAATCTGTAGTTCAATAACAAAGGAAAGGACCCAACCAATGAAAAAAAGTACTTGCCTTTCGTTCCTAAGCTTTTGTCACACGGCCATTCCCATGAGCATTCCAAGTAACAAACAGAAATCGAGACGATGAACACTTCCACCCAGCAAAAACACGGGGCTGTCTAGTATCTCATTACCTGCAAAATCATCAAACTTCCTCCCAACAAAAACAATCCATCTATCTGCACATACGTGTAGGGTTGGATAGAGAAATGAGACGATGAACACTTGGTGGAGAGATGAAGTCGGTGGCAGGTTAAGGTGACAAGTTGAACCTGCGTCAATAATACGATGGTTACAGATGTAGGTGGTGTTGGCGGTGGGAGTCAGAGCTAGGCACCGGCGGGGACTTTGGGCTTGGGGGTAGAGACATGCTTGTTGGCAAGATGAAGTCGGTGGCAGGTTAAGGTGGCGGGGGTGAGAGACAGTAGCAAGGAGAGAACGTTTAGATAACAGTGGCAGAAACTTCGGGCTCGTCACCGTTGTCTTGTAGGATGATGTGCCAGTTGAAAGACGCTGCCGCCAGCAAGACGATGATGGTGCCGGCTGCAATGGACGGTGGCAGGGAAGAGTGGCCCGCGAGGTTTGGCTTTGGGAAATAAGAATGAGGTCTGGGAGATGGATAAGTGACGCTGTTATGACATTGGGTCTGCCTGTTTTTATGACTATGATTAGGAGAGTTTAATGTAAAATCAGTTAGTCTGAATCATCCATAACTTGTCAAACTTCTGAAGGGAGTGACTTGAAAAATTTTTAGAATACCCACAAAAAACCCACATTAAAATTCTGATCTTAATTAGCTAATTGTTAAATAGAGTACTTCATCATTGAATTAAATAGAGTATTCATCATTAAAGCATATAATCCATAATTGAATTATATAAGAAGATTTGAGAATTGACCCAGCCAAATAATCCACCTATGACATAAGATTAAACATATTATTAGAATGCACAATCATTTGACATCAAACACTATTTCTTCCAACCAAACAGGTTGTAACCATCATAAAATCAATCTCAATTTTGTTGATTGTTAACATGTATGAAATCATTAATAGGAGAAGGAAGTATTGCATTGAGCTCTAAAGTTCTTGTCTTAGAGGGAACAACAAAAAAGAAAACAGAATCCGTGTCAACTTGGCATTGGTTCATAGTTTTAAATATCGTATGGATCGCCCTTTCCAGTAGTATACTGCAAGATATTTAAATTGCAACGAAAATTATCTTTTCTGGTAGCAGCATAAATATTATTTTCTTGTACTTCTCTCCAAAATAAATAAATAAATAATAAAAGATAAAAAAAGTTGTAAAATATATTTATCACAGAAACAGACTAATTTTTTGAGATGGTGCAATGACAACCCTGCGTGGGGGCGTGCAAATACAGCGTAGTGCATACAATGCAAATTTTGTGAAATACCGGAGGAAATCAACGTCTCCGACAGCACTCTCAGAACTCAGAAGGCATACAAGGGGAGGAACAGTGATATTTCATATTTATTATTTAATTTGGAAATGCTTGGCCGGAAAAAAAACATCTATACATCCATCGGCTGGAACTAACGGGTATTCATTTCCATCCATTCTGATCGGGAAGCGCTGTATATAATGTTCACATATGTCAGTTAGCAGCATAAAAATTCACACATATTATATATATGCAGCTAAATCAACATAAAAATTTATAAATAAGAAATGGCATGCTTTCATGGGTAATTAGCAAAAGATGATAAAAGAGTAGAAGAAGCTGCTAGCTTAGGACACCCTCTAACTCACCAAGAAGAAAGACATGGAAAAAGGCAATTGTCCACACAGTCGGGATCGCTAGCTGAATTACACAGTAGAACGAAAGAAAATCAGATTCCAAAGAGTTAACAAGAAATTTCTGAAAGAGAGGAAAAATGTAATTAAATCAATTATAATACAGAAAAGCAATTGGGTAATGATCCGTGGATATTATATCTCATTTATAAAATAACTTCGGCGTTGCTCAAATTAAAGAGAAGCAAGATCATGTAGAGGGACGTATAGTACTATTTTCACAATCATGCTCGCAACTCGATGTGCATTCGCTAAGGCAATCCCCGGCTGCAGGTCGGCCGACGACGGCGAAGAGGAGAAGAAGGACAAGAAAAAGAGAAGTAGCACCATTGTTCTTCATTTTCTTCATTGGGAATTAGACATGAAAGTACTCTTATATATATATAGCAATAATATGGAATACATTAATTTTAAAACCCTTGCAAATCCTTACAAATCCTAACAGCTAATTAAACACTATAGTACTTCATTGACTTTTAATCCATAATTGACTTTTGTATAACAAGATTTGAGAATCAACCATTTGGCATCAAACACTATCAAAATATAATAAACTGGGCTCTTAACATTTGATTAATGCTTCCCTGTTGTTGGTCAAAATGAGGCCCATGCTAAATTAACCATTCTTAACACATTGTAACCTTTCCTTGCATATGTCTCTGGCTTGCAAGCTTAACATATATTGATAGTCCAAATTCTGATTTGCATGCTTGAGCCATGTGGTGATGACTCTTATAAATAATCTCACTTACATGTTTGATACTAATTAAGCTGATACCAAATCCATTTGATTAACTTCCAGGAAAGTGCTCTAAGGCCTAAGGGCATACTTGACCAAAGAACGGCACTCCACTATTTAATTACATGTTTGAAAGAGATTTGATAGAATTTTGTATATAGCCAAACAAGATGATGTTACATCCCCTATATTACAAATAAATTTCAATTAGGAAAAATTAGGGTGAGCTATACATAATATCGCTTATATGAGTTAAGCCTCTCATTTGAATATTTTTTAGTCGGTCTTATATAATGATGTTTACATGTATAAAACGTAGAGTTTATAAATAGGATGTTGATATATATATAGAACCGCTACTATGCGCCACAGATTAATCTGGGGCGTCCGATTATAAGGACGGCCTAGATTTATTTGTTAAAAAAATACCACTGTAGACTCCCCAGTCGCGGCCAGATCTGGTGGCCGGAGCCGGACCGGGGAGGGAGAGCAGGGGGGCGGGCGGAGCGGCCCCCCGCCTCACTGCGGCCAGATCTGACAGCCGGAGGAGCCGGGTCGGGGGAGGGAGGGCGGGGGCGAGAGGGCGCGCAGAGGAGGTGGGCCGAGGGGAAGGGGCGAGGGGAGTGGGGCTGCCGTGAGGGGTGGGCGGAGGAGGTGGGTGGGGGATGAGGCGAGGGGCAGGCGGAGGGGTGGCGGAGGCGGGAGGCCGCTCCGCCCGCCCCCTTCCCTCCCCCGCCCTTGCCCGGGCTCCGCCGCCCCCGCCCTCCCTCCCCCACCCCGGCTCCGAGCCACCAAATCTAGCCGCGGCGAGGCGGGGGGCCGCTCCACCCACCCCCTTCCCTCCCCCTGCCCTTGCCTGGGCTCGGCCGCCCCTGCCCTCCCTCCCTCGGCCCTGCTTCGCCCCCCAGCCCTCCTTCCCCCGCCCCTGCTCTGCCGCCCCGCTCTCCCTCCCTCGGCCCGGCTCCGGCCGCCAGATCTGGCCGCGGCCGACGGGTCCACCGAAGGCGTCCACGACGGGGCGGCGGAACAGGGTTGTTTTTTAACATTCGATCTGGACCGTCCTTGTAATCGGACGGTTCTGATCAAATTTTAACTTTTAAAAAAAAAAGTAGATCAAATCTGGGTCATTCTTGTAATCGGACGGCCCAGAACAGAGCTTGGGGCAAAAAAATTTTCTGCCCCTTGCTCCGAAAAACATTACCTATATATATATGTATTACATCAAAATAACCTATTTTTAGATTTTTCAAAATTTTACTAATTTAAAGATATTTTAAATTTAATTTTTATTACAATTACTTTAATAATTAAGATGAAAAAATTAAAAGTATTAAATTGAGTTAAAAATTTATAAATAACCTTAATATTTATTTTTATATTTATATATGTAAATTTTAAATAGTGAAATCCACTAATTTACTTCAAATAAAAAGTGTAACTCATATAAGCATCATGGGTTATAGCTCATGTATATGTATTTGGTTATTCCAATTTTATAAATATATTACACTTATAAAATACTAGGATAGAGTAAAACAATGTATGATTTCTCAAAGACATTGCATAAATGAGTACACATTCTAATTGAATAAGAATATTGCCTATAATGATTTGACTTTATTTTGTTATATTTTAATTAATTAAATCCTCTACTTTTCATCAGAGCACAAAATTTAACTTCTTTTTATAAATATAATAAGTTTGATTGGACTTTGACAAGATTAAAAAGATTTAAAAGCTTGTGATAGCACTATGTTTGGAAAGAAATAAAATAAGAAACAAGAGAGCTGGTGATGGACATGATATTACGTGGTTGAGTGAATGATCAATTATTTGAGATTATTATGTAAAATAACGCTTTATAACTTAACTTACTTGGCTTTTGGTCCAGTGGTATGATTCTGTCCCGAATTCAATTCTGGGAATGCCCCGCTTGAATCTTTTTCTCTGGGCCAATTCTTGGTTATTTAACCGCATCAAAACCTCAACTCTAGTTTCATGTGTAGAGATTGGCAAAGTGCACCCTTTTTTAAAAAAGTAACCCAAGGATCAATGACACTTAAAATTTTCAAATACAATGATAATTTTGGAATTTGTCACTAAAATGAAAGTGTCCATGGGGACAACTTCACTATACAGCTATAAGGAATGCATTTCAAAACACAATTCACTATCACATGCACTCCAAGGAAGTCTACATAAGAGAGAGGCACATCAGAAGAAAACATAATATCATTCATTAAAGATACAATCAAGTAGTCCACAATATTAATAAACGCAGGCAAGGCTAATTTATACACAATATTAAGTGCAATAAAATTAATCTAAACACAAACGATTTACAGCCTTTCATCTACGCTACAATTAGATCGTTAAGTTATGCACAGGTGACGAAAGAAATTAGTCTAAATATTGTTACCAACAAAAAGGTCCATGGCAGGGATCTCAAAAGAAGTCTTCATCAAAAGGTTCCACCCACCACAGCATTCGCGGAGAACAAAAGGAGTGTCCATTGCCGAACCAATACCTTATCTTCAACACACACCCATCTGTTTGATGAAATCTTCCATACCTATGTGAAGGCAGCAAAAATAAAATTAGCTTTCAAAAGACAGCTTCCGGCACAAGCTGGGAGAAAAGAGCTGCCTATGTCTTTGGGAAGACTTCACTGGCGCTCCAGGGCAGGTATCTGATATCCAAGACAATGTAGGCAATGACGGCGGTGTCTTGCAACCTTCTAGCAGCTCCAATTGAGATAACTGGCTTCTGGAGTCACTCTCTTCATCAGCATTTGCCAATAAAATGTCCATGACTAAACTGTACATGTTCTCCATGAAAGAATTTTCTGAATCCTCATCCATTCTTTCAGCAGAATTGATGTCGCAGTCAAAAAGTAGCCCCCTCACTACACAAGGATGAGTCTCCTCTGAACGCTTCTTGCGCGGTGCTAACGCCATCTCTTCAGGCCCAGGAGCAAAGGGATCAAAAACATGGCTCTCAGGTGTTGATGGAAGGGAAGCATCCATGCTAGTTAAAGGTTTCATATTTTCTCTTTCTATACAGGGAGTCTCAGGGCACAATAATGTCTTCTTTTCATTATCTTTGCAAGAATGGAGGTCTTCAGATTTAAACCCCCAGGTTTTCTCCAAGCCTGGGAACTTGCAAATACAATTTGAATCTATCTCCATTTTATCATCAATAATTCCAGGACACAGCAATCTGAAAAAAACAGAAGGTAGGAAACGATCAGTATCTACTGTGAGTTATACATTAACAAGTATTATCATCTGATCAAATGGTAGCAGTATACCTAACCATTAAAAAATACAATTCACCTTCTATAAATTGTATGTCCCACAAAAATGAAATCAAAAGCTTTTTATCATGCAAATTATCATATAGTCACAACATAAATCATAACCATTGTGTAATATTCCAGCAAACAAAACATCCAAAAAGCAACTAAATGATTACAATAATTTGATCACATACAACTGACAGCAATGTTCACTTGTAGACATATATCCCCAGCCTTACATCTGCCCACATGCAATTAACAACACAGTTCACTTCTAGACACATTCGCTTTGCATGCAACGAAGAAAGGTCACTTCCTTGCACAATTTTCAAACAGTAAGCTTGATAAATTAACAACAAAATTCACTTCTTGGTTTAAAGTCCAAACTTCATAATCCATTACAAAAAAATTAACAACAAGTACACTTCATTGCATGAATTTCAGACTCTAGACACGACAAAGTACACTTCATTGCATGAATTTCAAACTCTAGACACGACAAAGTGCAAAAAACAACAAAATTCACCTCTTGAACAAATTTCGAACTCTAAACCTGTCCGCATAAAATTAACATAACGTCCACATCTTCGCATAAATTTCAGAGTTAAAAACTCAATCACAAGCAACTAATGCCAACGTTGGGTAATCACACTCTCGATCTGGCCTATAAAACAAAAATCAGCACACCACCAAAATCACCACAAGAATCGCACAGCATGAATAAACAACAAAGCTCCATTCTTGGCATACATTCCAAACCTTAAACCTTATTTACATTTTTGAAAGTCTTCTCAGGCATTGGGCGGTGCAATCGCCATTTCCCTACAATCACCAAAAAATTCACTTCTTTGCACACATTTCAAACCTTCCAATCTCAATCTCATACAATCGACAACAACAACAAAAACTCCCTCCTTTCATACTCGTACAAACAATCTTGCACACAAACGACAAAATCTCGCACACCAGCAAAACCTTCACACCTGACAACATACACTTAACAACAAATTCCACTTCTTTATGCAAATTCATAACTGCCACCAACTCAATCCCCCACAAACAATACAAAAGTTCGCATCTTGCCTAACCGCCTACGCAACCTTGCTCCATCAAAGCAAAAATTCCTACACAACCAAAATCTTCCAAACAACAGCGAATAACCTAGACAACAAACAACCAGCAGCCCCAAAGAACACAAAAATATGCACCCTTGCAAAATCTTTCAATCAACACCAAGAAAAACCGAATCAATACACAATCAGCAGCCCTAAAGATTCAAAAAAAACACCATTTTCATCCCAAAATGAACAAATTTCACCAACCCCCAACCTGCCCTAGAAAAAAAACTATCGCGAGAACAGACGGAGGAAGGAGACATTAACGAAGAACAGGTTGCTCAAGGCGGAGTAGAAGGACACACCGGATCTTATTCGGCGGCGGCGGCGGCGGCGGCGATTGAGGGGTGGATTTGGGGGTTCGGGTCTATGTAGGGAAGGAGACGAGATTAGTGGACTCCTAATTATTTAATCGTGACCGTTGGTTTTCTTAATTTGGATTCCAAAATTAAATACTTTTGACCGTCGATTTTAGAGTGTGTAAGAAACGTCCCTCCAGGCTGCAATGGTTGTGGGCCCAATGTGGGGCCCCTGGACACACATTTTATTTAATAAATTATATGAAAAATCGGTCGAGATTTTATATATATATATATATATATATATATGAAAAAAACCAAATATTAAACCAAAATCCAAATTCTCACTCTCAAAAAATCAAAGCAAGAATCCAAATCATGGCATTTTTAAATTTTAAAAATAGGAGGGAAAAATTACTGCAATCCCATTCTCAACTAAATGCGGTGTACCTAATTACGCCGACGACAAATAAATTTCTTCGCATATTTTGTCTAATATAAAACAATACTAGTTCTTTTAAAGATAAATTATGAATAAAAGTATACTTTTTGTTAATATTTTGTATACCTTTATGAAAATTGCCTGGCTTTTTTTGCTTCATTTATAGTATTTTTTTCATTATACTAAGTTATATGAAATTGGATTGTATGAGGATGGACTTGAAAAAATGTCCTGCCCGATCCCTTATCTCTGTCCACTTTTTACAAAATAAGTGAAAGAAATAAACAAAATCCCCTCTCTTGCCGACAGTCGTGGCCAAATCCGACAACCACAAGTGGATCTCGCTGGCCGCAAAGCCAAATCTAGCCATCTCACGACCATATCTAGTCGTCATTGGTTATTTTTTTTTAGAAAAAAAGGTGGGGCTGGGTGGCCATTTACGGACCGCCATAACCAAAATTTTTTTTTATAGAAAAAGAGGATTGGGGGCTAGCGGGGCAGACGTGGTCAGGCTAGCGAGGGAATAGGTTATTTTTTAAAGGACGTTTTGTTATGCACTATCATGTTTTGGAGCGTATTTTTTAATAGCAATGGGATCAAAATCTAATAGCTACTAATTTTTTTACAAGATTTTCCCTCCCCCACTACCCTGTCGCCGCCGTCCCGCCTGTCACCGCCACCCCGTTCGCGCCTGCGCCCCTTGCCCGTAGCCCTCCCCCCACTTGCCCTGTTTCCCCCGCCCCATCCGCCACCGTGCCCCCGCCCACAGGCCTCCCCCCCCCCCCCCCCCACCTGCCTAGTTCCCCCATGCCCCTCCGCCGCCTCGCCCCTGCCCATCTTCTACCCACAGCCCTCCCCCACCTGCCGGTGTTCCCCCACCCCTGCTCGGTTCCCTGCCCCCCTGCCGCCTATTTCGCCCCACCCCCGTCGCGGCCCCGCCCACCCCTGCCCCTGTTTCTGCCACCCTCCCCGGTCGCCCGTTTCGCCCCTACCCATGTCGTAGCCCAGCCCGTCGACCGAGCTCCTCCCCCGGTCACCCGTTTCGCCCCTACCCCTGCCGCCGCCCAGCCCGTCGACTGAGCTCCTCACCGCCGTCTACTACCCTGGCCACCTCCACGTCGGCATCACCTGCACCACCGCCAGCGGTGGCGCGACAAAACACACGGGGAAAGAAGAAGCGATGGTAATTTCGTAATAAAAATTTGCCTCGTTCCCGACTCGAGTCAAATTTATAAAATAAATTTTAACAATAAAATATAATAAAATAAAAAACTTGACCCATGACTTAAGTCAATTTTATGAAATAAAATTTTAAAATAAAATAATATAAAATAAAAATTTGACTCGCTTTTGACCACGGCAGGGGTGGGGTGAAATAGGCGGCGGGGGGTGAGGAATCCAATGGGGGTGGGGGAACACAAGGAAGGTGGGGGGAGGGCTGCGGACAAGGGGCGGGCAGGGGCGAGGCGGCGAAAGGGGCGGCGGTGGAGGGGGCAAGGGGAAACCGGGTAGGTGGGGGGAGGCCTGCAGGCGGGGGCGCGGCGGGGGGAAACAGGGTAGGTGGGGGGGAGGGTTGCGGGCGGGGGGCGCAGCGGCAGACTAGGTGGCGGTGGCAGGCGGGGCGGCAGCAGCGGTGGCAGGGGAGTGGGGAGGAAAATCCTAGGGAAAAATGGGTGGCCGTTGGATTTCGATCCAACGGCCACCAAAAGATGCAAAATATTTGTATTTTTTAAATCATCAAGTTTCGGTCGTCTTGGACAACCTCATTTAGAGTTTGGGACAAGAAGCCATTTTTGCCCTTGGTCAAGAAAAACTTTATCAAGTTAAGCCCCGCCTTCCACACCCCCTCCTTGTGGTTAATGTAACAATTTTGGGCATGACCAGCTCTCATAACGTGACAGACAGTGTGCACAATGCTCAGAAACGAATTCACTGTCGTACAGGTAACCCGGCGATTACTAGCAAGTTCAGCAGCTTTATGCAGGCGAGTTGCAGTTTGCAATCCAAACTGAAGACTGGTTTTGGAGTTACTTCACCTTTGGGGGATCGCAATTCTTGTTCCCTTATAACGTGTGTGCTCAAGGCATAAAGAGCATGATGACTAATAGCCTGTATACGGTAGTTTGGTAGTTTGAAATAATTTTAATTTTTCTTTTGTTTCATCTGATCAATACTTCAAAATAAACTTTTAGAAAAAAAAAAACTTCTTACACATGCAACACACTTTGTTTGCTGGGAAGCAAAAAAAGGAATCCTAGAAATAACAGTGAATGTTTTGAGAAGATGCAAATTTCAAGACAAAGTAGGCAATGACGGCAGTTCCTTTGCAACCTTCCAGCAGATCCAATTGAGATAATTGACGACCGAAGTCTCTCTGTTTAGCAGAGTTAGTGTGCATGACTAAATTGTCCATCTTTTCCAACAAAAAACTTATTGAATCCCGATCCAAGCTTCGAGCAGAATCAAAATGTAGCCCACATACTACACGAGGAATATGGGAATCCTCTGGACGCTTCTTGCGAGGTGCCAATGCCATCTCTTCCGGCCCTGGAACAAAGGGATCATCCATGCCAGTTAAAGGTTTCACGTTCTCTCTAACCACACCTTTTATCTTTTGAGCATGTTCAGAAAACTGGAGGCCTTCAGATTGAAACCCCCAGGCTTTATGAAAGTAAATCAGCTATCTAGATTGAGTTATAAATTAATTGGTGTCATCATCTCATCAAATAGTAACAATATACGTCCCTATATTAAAAAACAAAAGTTAAAGTTGAAAATCGTATGTCCCAAGATTGTGAAATAGAAAGCCTGGTATCATGTAAAACTACAATATTGATAATCACAACGTAGAATATAACTATTATGCAAAATTCCAGCAAGTGTTCATCTAAAAAGAAACACTAAGCGAGTGAGATAACTTGAGCACATACATTTGATAACAAAGTTCACTTGTAGACATAAATCCCAAACTTAAAACACAATCACATGCAAAGTTCAATTTCGAAAAGAAGAATTTAAAAAGACCAAGATCATAATTTTTATTTTATGATAATAAATAATGCTCACGCACTTGGGCTTAGGCTTGAAAACATGTTCTTCCTCGGCAAGAAGACGAAGAACCATACAACAAAAACTACACAAACAGAGTCCAAAAATATTATCAGCGAATTCATGCGTAAGAAGATACAAGACTGAGTTGTTATTTCGTAATTCATATTCGATCTCTCCATCATTTTTCTACATGCGACTCGACCGTGATTCAACCAACCATGTGTGGTGTACATGTGCTTATTAGATTAGATAATATGACATACAAAAACACATTTCCAGATCTAGCAAGATGTGAACCAGATCTAAGTTCTAACTCGTTAGCTTGCGCTATCACTGGATCTATCCATCTACCTTTTTTTGAGGTAAACAATTTTTATTCCAAGGACGAAGAAAACATGATTCCCCATTCATCACCTAAATTTAACAACAAAGGATTTATTAAATAATTATCCCACATAGAGTAGCACAATTAGCTAGCTAAAGAGTAAAGATCATACATATTTATAGTTTTTGCAGGAGAAAAAACAGAGAAGAAAAGTAGGGAGAGAGAGAGAGTGTGATTGAAGAAGAAGGGCAAGAAAAGTCAAGCAGTTCGAACGGGGACGACGGAGTGCAACATCATATGCTTGAACTCCGCAAAGTCAACCAAGCCGTCCCTGTTCTCATCGACCTTGCAGATCATCTTCCTCACCTCCTCCATCTCCCTCCCCTCCGGCATCCCCATCTTGCCCAGCACCGCCTGCAGCTCCGCCGCCGATATGTACCCGTCCCCGTCCTCGTCGAACACCTTGAAAGCCTCGTTCAGGTCGCTCTCCTCCTCCTCCTCCGACGCCTCCCCGCCGGCGCCGAAGATGGCGTCGCCCAGCGCCCGGTGGAGCCCCTCGAAGTCGTCGAACTCGAGCCCGCCGCCGCCGGGCTTGGTGTAGGGGGCGAGGGTGAGGTCGAGGTCGGTCGGCTCGGCGTCCAGGCCGAGGCGATGGAGGGCGAGGCGTATCTCGGCCGGGGTGAGGAGGCCGTCGCCGTTGAAGTCGAAGAGGTCGAAGATGCGGCGCAGGCGCAGGGCGTTGAGGCTGGTCGTGCGGAGTCGGAAGGACGGGAGGGCGCCGGCGCGGCCGATCGACGGCCGGCTGGGCGGCTGCGGCGAAGGTGTCATGGGCGGCCGTCAACGACGTCAACGACGAGAGCTGGTTGGTAGAGCTTGGGCGGAAAGGAGGAGAGAAGTGGATTTGATTTATATTATTTAAGAAAGCGTGTTTGAAGTTAAGTATTATTATTAGCATTTTGTTTTGAGAGAATACTTTTTAGAAATTTGGATGTGAAAATGTGAAACACAGAAATATCTTGGCTTCTAATTTCTAGTAATGCACATGGCAAATTATTAGTTTTATATGTAATTAATCCAGAATTAACGAGTTTATATTTATGAATTTTGTTGTTAATTAGAGTAGTTTTTAAGCTCATAATAATTGATTTGATACAAGGTTAATATTTTCATTGGTCGAGCTCAAGCGGCTTCAAAACTTACTTATATGTCGATGTTCAATTTGTGTTTCATCCAGTTGATTTTGATTTAAACCCTAGCTCCACCAATTTTTGTAATCTATATCTAGGCTCAAAATTGGTATATAAGTTATCTGGACGCATATATAGATATATATTTATGTGTTAAATACTAAATAGATGAGCTTAATTAGCTAAGCCAATCATTTTGTCAAATAACTCGAAGTATTAAACTTTGCCCATAATTTATCGAGCTCCAAATACAATTTTAAGCCAAATATTTAATCCCGAGCTTTCATCACACTTCAACGTGAAGCTTGAGGTGTTGAATCTGCGCAGGAGTAAGATAACTTAAATGATACAATAAGTAGGGTGACGACGAAAGGGTCAAATATCAAAATGGGCATTGTGAACTTAATTAGAAGTTATCATGGTAGATAATCGCTTTCATGTTGAGATTTGGAGCATTTTATTTCAAACTAGGAAAACCTTTTTATTTAGAGAATATCAAGAGGGTTATGAAAGCAATACGCATGGACCAATTGATGAAAATGACAATTAAACTTTGAGATCATCAACTTTTTAAATTACATCATATCCAACGACACGCCTCTATTTTTCAACATTCTTTTCCTTTTGCTCTAAATGACATTTAAATTTCATCCCATTCTTTCTTCCCCTACAATATTTAAAGTATTTTGTACGAGTCGAGACTTAAATACCCAGAAAAAATCAACTTTCTAGATGAGTTGAGAGCAACGCGTATATCTTGAATTAACTTCAAACCTGGCGAACCATCTAATTCTACACATCACTTCCTCGCTCGATCCCGTAGTCAACTACAAACTAAGGCGTTCTATTCATGAGGCGACAATTATACATATATATGTACGAATAAGCACCAGATTGAGACTTGGGAGCTGATTCGATGATGCAAAGACCAACCTCGTGCAGTGCATGTTGAGGGTATTAATCAATTACTGTTCTACCATTTTAATGGCTACTACTTTACCTCCACCACCAAACAATATGTTTCGCAGATCAAAATCAAATTGATGGGTCGAGGTCATTCGTGGCTTGGAGGTAGCTAATTCGAACTTAATTCGTATCAAAGATTTTATAATAAAGGATAATAATTTTAGAGACGAATTAATAAAACAAATAGATAAATTTAGGATACAAGAGGAGTGTAAAGAAGAGAGTCGTGAAGGGCATTCTAAAGTGAGAAACGATAGTTTATGCAATTTTAAGCCTTCCTCATAATTCATCATTATTCAATACATCATATATATATACATCATGTTACAATTGCAAGAGGAAGATAATAATTGAATATGCATAACTACTAGTTGGTTTTGCAATTTTAACTGCACTAATACAACACATTAAGATATTTAAATTATGCACGTATTGTTTAGATTTTACGTAATCATCTCCGCGTTCAATCATATATGTATTATAATTTTCTATTATTATTCTATTCATATGTCCAGTCACCTATGTACGAATGAGCACTATTACCGACGTATTATTTGGAAGTTTATTAAATATTATATGTTTATATATCAATGCGTTAAATATTCATTTCAACAATTATGCACCAAATGCAAGTGCATGGCTCAAATATATATATATATAAAAGATTGTATAAACTAGGACGACTGTTTGGAAAAATTTCATGTAGTAGTCTCTAATATAAGCCGATGACCGAGATCTGTTTTAAAAAAGGACCCTAATCTCTATTTAATCTGCTGCCACCGTTGCCACGCCATGCCCTTGTCGTCGTGCCCCTGCCCGGTCGCCGCCTACCCCCCGCTGCCCACGTTGTTGCACCCCCTTGTTACCCTGCCTATGTCACTGTGCCCCCTCGCGCCCCCACCCCCTTGCTCATCCGCCATGGTTAGGCCCGCGCCCCTCTCGACCCTGCCCGCACCATGCCCTGATCCCCTTGCTCATCAGCCATGCCCATGCCTGCACCCTTCCTTGCTGCACCTGCACCCACGCCCACACCGACACCCATGCCCGCGTTGCCGCCCTTTGCCTCACCCATGCCCGCAGTGTCGCCACCCTTGCTCCTCTGCCACGCCCATACGCGACGCAAATGTGGGCATGACGAGGAGGAATGAAGGTGGCACGTTGAACGTGGGCACGGCGGAGGTCCTTGGTAATATGGATGGGGCACAAGGGTCGGGCGCAGGCCCGCAGAGGGCACAGGTGTGGGCCGGGATTGGTGGTGGGCACGGGCGCCGCCGCACTACCACTGACAGCCGCAGCCCCACCACCACCTGCGACGGCCGGCCACCGCGGCCGGGCCCACCCCCAACCGCCGCCTCTTGCCACCACCACCACCCCTCCCTCGGCCCTTCCAACCTCCGCCTGCCCTTGTTGCCGTGGCGCACCCCGCACCCCACCTTCCGCCCCAGCCTACCGCCCTGCCCCCCACAAACTTCCCTACCCCCTGCCAAACTCCCACTTGCCGGTCGCCCCCCACCCCCGCCTTGCCCTGCCACTGCCCCGCCCACTGCCCACGCCCATTTCTTCTCCGCCCCCCACTCCCCCCCCCCTGCCAGGAGGGAGGGTGGCAGTGACAATGTAACAACCCGGTCCAAAGTGCTACGTAATAGGCCTAAGTCATTTCTTTAAAATGGTTAACCCAAGTTAAAGATCTATAGTCCATTCTCACTTATAAACAAGATCTTCTCCTAATAGGTATTAGATGTGAGACTAAGTTGAGAGATCTCACAGACAGCTGGGGCGAGGGCACTACTGATTGGAGGGTTGCGGGCCGTTGGATCAAATCAAACGACCTATAGTTGGCAACGTATGGTGCGCTGCCAACAGTAGGTAGTGCACCATATTATCTTCCTATATATATATATATAGACACACACGCCGCCATGAAAGGGAGACGTTAAATATTGCCGCACCGTATCATCTTCTTATATATATATATATATATAAACACACACGCCGCCATGAAAGGGAGACGTTAAATATTGCTGCACCGTATCATCTTCTTTTATATATATATATATACACACACGCCGCCATGAAAGGGAGACGTTAAATATTGCTGCACCGTATCATCTTCTTTTATATATATATATATACACACACGCCGCCATGAAAGGGAGACGTTAAATATTGCCGCACTATATCATCTTCTTTTATATATATATATATACACACACGAGACATTAAATATTGCCAGCCAATGAAGACTCTAGTGCCGGTGTCCCTAGACAATGCATGTACGTAATTGGGTTTTTGATATATTTTTACAATACAACTTTACTCGGGCTATATATAAATATATAAAATTTAAGACTTTTAATCTGACATCATTGTAATGTTAATGCCCTCCAATTAAATTATAATGTTATCTTTAATTTCTATCCACAAAAGTATTATAAGTTTTTTAATAACGTTTTTTAAATTATAAAATTTGCTTTTTTCTTATTACAAATAAAATTAAAAATCCAAATCATCTAAACGAGACCCTATTTTAAGTTTACAATATTATTGAGCAAGTAAATTTCTTAAATAAATAAATTGATGAATTTCAACCAATCAATTAGTAATAAAATATCAAAATTTTAACATACATATAAAAGATAAAAACGATAAAAAATAATAATATCTACTAAAAATTAAATAAAATAGCATTAAAAATATATATTATAAATTTTTAAATTAAAATATTGTATTTTAAATCAATTTAAATTTATGTAAAAATATAAATTACTTAAAAATAGTCAAGTAAAAATTTTAACACAAATTAACAACTCACCTAGTCACGCCACATGGCTTGTTTGGTAATTATTTAGTTACGGGGAACTTATATTCCTTTTAAACGAATGAAGCGTAGTTTTAAATATTGCACTGTATTACCTGTTGTATCCTGTATACCATAAACCTTTTTAAATCTAATATAATTTATGTTTTTGTATTATTTTAATTGGTAACTAAATTTTAAGTATGGGATTTTCACAAAATCTAATTTTTTGTTGAAAATTTTGGTATTTTAATTAGTATTTAATAAAATATTGATGACAAAATATATTCTTAATATTTTATAAATTATTTTATTTATAATTTTAAAATAGGGTTCAACCCGGTTCGACTTGATTGATCCAAATATACTATATATGATTTAAAATCAGATATAGTTACCCTCACGGTTTTTTAAATTATAGAATTAAGTATTCGACAATTATACATATTCCGAAGGTGAACATAAATAATGATATTGTCAAATCCTAGCTAACAAAACGTTCAATCCATCTCCCGGCTCCAAAGTGAGCCTAAACGCCGGAGAATGTCGATAAGAAGGAGAGAGTGAGAAGGAAAATTTGGACAAGATCATGGAGATGGCAAGCTTCATCTCTGCCATGGCAAATGCCTGCCCCAAGCACACCCTATCTCCAAAACCAAATGGCACATATATTTGAGGGATTTTGCAGGCAGCACTGACCCCATTGATGAACCTTTCCGGCTTGAACTCCATGGCATCTTGCCCCCACACGGCTGGTTCCTGATGCAGAGCTGGTACTGATATCATTACGACGGTGTCCTTTGGAATCACCAGGCTTCCTACTTTGAGATCTTGCATGGGTTGCCTTTGCAAGATGGGGGCAACAGGGTAGAGGCGAGTGGTTTCTTGGATCACCATTGTCAACTGCAAAATCAGGTGATTATATACCAATATCAATTCAAAATCATGAATATCATGTTGGAGCCTTGTGTGGATGTTGGAACATATAATTTTAAATACCTTGAAATCGATAAATTTGTAATCTAAAAGACTTCAATAAGAAATTTATAATACTTTTATTAATAGAAAATTAAAGAACATATGGTGATACCAAAGTAAAGGTCTTAAGTTTTATATATTTATATAGGTTATATTAAGTTTTATATATTTACACTGATTATATGCCCTTGAGAAGTTCTCTTGTAAAAAAATTTAAAAAAATGCCTTGTGAGGAAGTTGAAACATATAATTTTAAATACCTTACCTTGGTCGAAATAGGTATGACTCATATCTAGTATAATATATTTTATAGCACCCGTTTTAATTAAATATGAAAATCCTCTAAAAAACATTTTCACAATTAATATTTATTAGGGTAAGATTAATAAATAGTGAAGATGTGCTTAATAATCTTTAATTTCATTTAAATAATTTGAAAAAAATGACTTAGCCATTATTTTTCACTTAGATTGGGTCATGACAAATAATATTAGAAATAACCTATAAATTGTATTGGATGAAAGACTGATTGACTAGATGAATGAAGGTTAGGCCTATAAACGATTGAAGAAAATGAAGTTAATGATGATATATTAGTAAGTATGAGTTTATAAATTTTAAATTTAGATTACCTATTTTAAAGAATTAATTTAGGCTCATCAATTTATATAGAAGCCAAAGCCTAAGCCGATAATAATACCTTACTTTTTATAAAATCATTATATTTGTAGAGATGAACATCTTACCACTTTCATTTTGGCTAGACCTTCTACATCGATCGAGCTGGTTCCGAATACCTCATGCACCTCTTCTCGCACGCGTGTCTGCCAATCAGGGTGCAAGGCTAGGAGAAACAGGACCCATGATAGGGTGGTGGCTGTGGTCTCATGCCCTGCAAAATAGATTGCCTTACAATTATCAACTAGAAAATCATGGCTTAACTCCGGCAAAATCCGACCGTCCATCGCGCCTCTCATCAGGGCTTGTAATAGATCATCGTTTCCGGCCGTTGATTTTTCGCCAACAATTTCCATGATCAAGGATTTGATTTTCCTTCCGTGCCTCCAAATTTGTCTATTTGTTTCAATCGGAATATACCTGACATGAAAAATACAAGTGATGTAAGTAATATTAGTCGAAGAAAAGTCCCATGTAAGACAATAAAATCATGGGACTTAAAAAATGGCCACGTGATGAACAATGGGAGTTGTTGGGTGAAGATGAAAACCTGAGCCCAGGAATGCCAATCATAAAACTTTGCTTGGCAACTGCCTTCTGCACAACCCTAAGCATTGCAAAAATGTCTTTGCCTTTGGAGAAGCTGCTTCCAAAACAAGCCCTTGAGATCACATCTGCAGAGAAGTTCTTCAAGTCCTGGTCCACTCTAATGTCTGCACATCCACCTCCACTTTGGACCCTCATCTCCCAGGACTCCAATATTGGCACAAATGATTCAACCATTAGGCCAATCATTCCCTGTTTTACAATCTAATCTAATCAACATCAAGCTCTACAATTGCCAGTGACCATCAAATTAACTACACATACAGTATGATGTTCTCGAGAACAATCGCAAATCACTTGCCTTGATCTTATCCATAAAAAACTCTGGGGCTATAATTCTTCTTTGCCGTGCCCATTGCTCGCCGTTCGACGTTATAACACTGTTCTTGCCCAGAATTGCTCCTCTGTTCTTCCCAATGTAGGAAGACTTGCACAAGTAAGAGTACTTGAAGAACAACTCTTTTGCTAGAAGGGGATCACCGACATATAGAACTGGCATGCTACCAATTGTGTACAAATAAGTAGGACCTGTAAACAAGCAAGATGAATCATAAATTAAAAAAAAAATTTTCTCGATAGAAACACTAGGATACAGACAAATTATCTGATTAACCTTGTTCAACAGTCTTTGGTGATCTAACTGTTAGTGAAACAAAGAAGAGTGGCGATTAAAAGGTACCGTAAATCTTCCTCCAATAATCATATTGAGGGAAGGCACAGGCAATAGAATCATGGGTCAATGGAAGATCCTTTGTTTGAGCTTTGGCAGCCATAGATTGGATCCTGTTGACATTCAAAGCATTCCCATGAAAGAAAGAAGGGGGAGGACCTCCAATTCCTTGAGTTCGTAGCCTCTTTCTCAGCTTTTCAGGCCTCATCCAGAACTGATCATACAAAAACAAGATGCATGCCAGTAAAGTCAACAAGATGAAGGATGCTACGATGTTCAAGGAGCTCTCCATGCTCATCATCTTTCTCTGCTTCAATATTTCTGTTTGATTTGCTTCTTCTAACAACCTCTAGTATTGTGAATATTCCAACATACAGCTTCCATGAGAAAAAGGCGCACTAGGAGACAAATGACTGGCCTTTGTGAAAGGTTAGGTGACAAATAATGATTTGTAAAATTGGATCTCGCATCATTTCATTTTCTCATCCTATTATAATATTGGAAGACTTGTTTCTGGCAGTGGTTATCTTTGGTTTATTTATGAAATTATTATAACTCGCCCTTCGCATTCTCAAAATGTCGCAAGATGTAAAACTTAACAAAGAAATGTATGTCTGGTGTGTCAATTTGGCATTGAATATGATCATTCTTGCAGGTTGAAGAGTCATTAGAAGCCAGCAGAGGTGAAACCTGTTGGAAATTGGACATAAATATATACATGAATCAGGAATTGTATCATATGTTATTATATAAGGTTGGCTAAATTAAATTGATCTACTAAAGTTAAAGGTTATGAGCCATAAATTAAGCGTGTGGAATTTAATGAGAAAAGTGTGAAATTTAATGTGTAGATACCTTTTCATAAATTCTCTTTCGTTATGGAGTGGAATTGAATTTATGGAACTAAGGCTATAAATATGGAGGTTATGGTCCCTGAATTCATATCTGGTTTTCGTTTTGGTATCCCATTGTCCAGAACTTTGGTTTAGAAAACTAGTCTTGAATTTGGAAGATCCAAAACCTAAGTGATCAAGACTCTGATTTTTTTATGGCTTCAGGTACGCTTCCGCTATTTCATTTATTTATTTTATTTCTCTCGATAATTTGATATAAAATCTAAATTCTAAATAAAGTCTATCAAAACCTTCTCAGTTAACGCATTCATCATATATATATATATATATATATATATATATATTACTACGTTCATGGCGAGAAAGATGAGTACAACCTTACATTCACAGTGAATCAGAGTTCTCTTTAATACAAGGCAAAGTTTCTCTATGGCAAAGTTCACAACTAGTATTATACTAATTGTGAAACCAGACAGATAATGTTTTTGGTTCAACCAGCAGTTAGAATACGAAATAGTAAACAACACAAACTTATTAAGAAACATTTTATCCCCAGGATCAGTAGCAAGAATCTCTTCCCAACAGTTTAGCTTTTGTTATTGAAAGCTCTTGTTGATCATAATTCATGGTTAACAGGCACAATGAGGTTTACAAAGTGTGAGGAGAGTAACGGCTATAGGAATGGAGAAGCATGCATTCATGACCCTTGAACATTCTGTATGAGAAGGTTTACTCCATACTTTGGCGCCACAGTTAACCGAAATGCTGGACAATGGCGATAATTGGGCGATAGGGAGAATGCGAACCTTGACAAGATCAGAGAGAGCACAATCTTCAGCTCTACCATTGCAAAATTCTGACCAACACATGTTCTCGGCCCAATTCCAAAGGGTATGTAAACATGAGGATGCTTGCAGGCTTTGGAAATCCCATGCACAAATCTGTCTGGGTTGAACTTGCCAGCATCAGGTCCCCATATCTCGCGGTCCTGGTGCAGTGTTGAAACTGGAATCCATATACCAGCACCTTTTGGTATGAAAATATCTTTGATCTTGACGTTTTGCAATGCCTCTCTTGATACAAATTGAGCCGGTGGATACAAACGCAGAGCTTCTTGAATCACCATGCTCAACTGATAAAAGAAGATTTCAAGTTTCAGAAGAGAACGAACATGTTCGTTGAAACAAACAATACATAAATCATCATAACAGATTCTAATACAAACCAGAGAATTTATATTTTAGTTGTTGCATTTTAACTCTTGGCCACATGAGCAAGTTTCTAAGTAATCTATTTATCCTTTCCAAATATTGCACTTTTGTTTTTAAGACAAAGTTTTAATCTGTCCTGACTAAAACTGCAGGTATAAAATGACTTAAGTGGCTGGATAATTAAAATTCAAGATCATACAATGATGTGATATTCGAGTGTCTGTATAAGCTATTGATCCTTACAATTTTCATTTTGCGGATCATATCAGCATCAGGCAATTGGCCACCACAAACTTCAACAACTTCTTCGCGAGCACGCCTCTGCCAATCTGGGTTTGAAGCGAGTAGCATCATTGTCCAAGCAGCAGTAATTGAAGTGGTATCATGGCCAGCAAAATATATATTTTTGCAGTTATCAACAATAAACTGATCTGTTAAATCAAGAGAAATGTTGTCAGCTTTGGCTCCTTCAAGGATGGATTGCAACAAATCCTTTTCAGATTTTGATTCTTCGCGTTCCTTAACAATGCCCAAGATCAATGTCCGAATCTCCTTTCCTGCCTTCCAGATCTTTCTGTTGGTCTTGGTTGGAAAGTACCTTGAACAAATGATAGCTCTAGATATTAAGAAGATGAGTTCATCATAGTTATTTTAACTATTCAAAAAATGAGAAAAAAATGCAAGCGCCAAAAGTTAATAAATATTAATTAATATCCATGGCCTGTTGATGTCTAGGTGGAATACAGGATCATAACCTCAACCAGAAAGCAAAAAAAAAAGAGTGCTTCAAAAATCTGAATGCCACTCTTTCATGATTGTTAAAATAACTGATGACCACATTAGTCAAAAACTTGTCATTTAGGATGATATCAACCAAACATACAAATTGGCTATAATTCAAATGCTTGTCTTCTAAAATTTCTTAAATAAGGCTATGGATTGTATAATAGGCCAAAACATCCAGAAATAAGAAGCTTTATATCCATTTTGTGTGATGTTTAAATATTATCCTAATACAAAAGCGATATTTAGATGTTTTTGTTTGTGTGCTATGGTTAATTATACCTATTGCAGGAAAAATGAGTACGAATAAAGGGAAATAAGATTAATGGTGGCCAACAGGTAGGGATCATACACCACTCCAGCAAGGTGGGGCAATAATCATGAATGTGTTTTTTCATGCATGAGAAAGAAGAACAACATAGATGAATTAGGTGCATACCTATAACCAGGGATTCCAATAAGTATGCCTTTCACTGACATGGCAGTTTGAAGAGCTCTTAACTTGGAAAATATCTCCTTCCCCTTTCATAAGAATTTCCAAAACAAGTTCTTGAAATGACATCTGCAGATAAGGCCCTCAAATCCTCATCAACACACATTTCTGCAATGCCTTTTTCATTTTCAATTATTCTCTCCCATGATTCCAGCAAGGGGATGGTTGATTCCACCATTAAATTCACCATCCCCTTCACATTTCAAGTGCAGAACAAAATAAAACCATGAGTAGTTTTAAGATTAAGCTTACCAGCAAGCAATGTCTTGTTTCGCACCATTTGAATATAGAAATTGTCAAATGTTTTTTAAAAGCTACAAAAATAATGGAAAGCTTGGCATGCTAACCAGTTGATGCAGTTATTAAATACCTTAACTTTGTCCATGTATAGTTCTGGAGCTATGATTTTCCTCTGATGAGCCCACAAAGGACCATTTGAAGAAAGAATGCCGCGGCCAAAGAGAGGGCCTCGCTCCCTTTGCATATATGCTGGCTTTCCTAAATCTGAAGGCTTGGAATGGCCTATTTCCTTCACCAATTCTGGGTCATTTACATGTAAATTGACTATGTTTCCAGATGAGTATATAAAAACCGGACCTGGAAGAGAAAAAAGGGAAACAACTTCTGAAATAGCTTTCCATAATTTGTCAAGGATAAAGAAAAACTGCATTAAAGATCCATATTTAGTTTGTTAAGATAAAGGAGTACTGCATTGAAGATTTTCATTACACACAAGGTTATGCATACATTTGTACGAATTAAATTTCCAATGGTTCATGGAATTAGACATTCACCTCCCAAACTCTTGAGAAACAATAAGAAAACTAGCAAAACTTAACTTGAACATAGTAAGAAAAATGCTCATCCTCATTTTATTTCTGCCCCTGCTTCTGCAGGTTTTGTGTCAAGGGCTAGCAGACTGATATATGAAAAATCAATCTTTCCGTACTACACATTATGCAAGCGAGTTCTTGAACCAAGATATGTCGTTGCTCTGAGAGTTGTGATGACACAAAATTCACAGAATCCACCTGATTAGGAGGTGCAGATGATGATGATAGTGAAAAGAAAAATGTCTCATGTTGCCCAACAAAGCAGCAGTGATTCTTCTTCTGCTTACTTGTAAAAACAATCAATTAGTGACACAAAATCCACAGATAAAAGGTGTACATGATGATAATGAAAAGGAAAGTGTCTACATGTCTCATGTTGCCTGATAACTCAATGGTGATTTTTCTTCCCATTATTAATCAAAATCATTTTCGCTTTTTCTTTCCCAGCAAAATCATTTCAGCTCAATAATACACATTTGACCAAACATAATTAATAAAAAGAACATACCGACTAAAATTATCATCAACCTCCTAGCTTCAAACTAGTTCAATATTATATGAAGTCACGCACCCATTATCATCTATCAAATAAATATTTAATTCCATATAAAAAAATTCCACGTCATAGTAGGCCCCAGTTTTTATTATAAAACTAAATACCCAATAAACAAAACAATATAAGAGAGAGAGAGAGAGAATAAAAAAATGCTCGCCGGCGATCTGTACCATACAACTCCGACCACCGGCCGAAGTAGGGGAAGAGTCTGGCGAAGTAGTCGTGCCTCGGCGGCTCAACACCACCGCCGCCGACGCTCGCCGTCGCCGCCGCATCCTCCGACGTGCGGGTCATCTCCGGTATGTTCCCGACCAGGAACGAGGAGTCGGGCCCCCGAATGCCCTGCCGGCGCAGCTGCACCCTTATCATCTCCGGCCGCCTCCACAGTGCATGGTACGCATAGAGCAGCAAGCTCACCATTCCCACCACCGCCGCCGCCGCTGCTGCAGCTCCGCCGGACACCATCTTGGCTCTGATCAGATGGGGAGAAGATGGTGGTGGCAAGCGGGGATTAACAGCGAGGGGCCGGGTGGGTTGAGGCGGTGATGCTGGTCGTGGGAGCTAAATAAGCTCAGCTACAGAGAGGTGGAAGAGTCGTTAGCTCGCAGCCTGGCACTTGTCCTCGGGAGCTTCAACGGTGGTACCGGATTGAAACGTTTGTTGTTGTCTCTTATTATTGGCGGGTAGAGTGAGGAAGGTATATTCACCGTTGACTATTGCCCATCCATGTTTAAAATTTTGAGCCACGTTGCGTGTTCAATTTACCTAAAATAATCATAAAAAAAATCACGACTTAATAAATAATTTATAATATGAAAATTTTTGATTTACTATGTTATTCATATGAGTTATATTATGGCAAATAGTGACATCTTAATTCTTAAAATAAAATTTTAAATGTAAATAAATTGAAGTCTTATTCAAACCTGAATCCCGTCAAATTTGACTTAAATTCAAAGATTTGAGCCGAACAAACCTCGACCCGACTCACCCAGTGATGGTAACTTTATTTAAGTCAAAGAAAGGAAATTAGCCTTTTCTCTCTCTTTTTTATTTGAATTACTTTGTGGAAATATTGGTGCTGAAATACGAAAGCAAGTTTAACGTTTTCTTTTGGGAAGAAATAAACGGTTTAAAGAACCGGGAGAACTGAGAGTGAAGTTCTTGTAGGGTGTCATCATCATGCTTTCTTATCTGCACTAGAATTCAACAAATTAAGAACTGTGGAGAGGTGAAATGACAGAGACAAAGTTGTAACTTCTATGGCTAGACTGTGACTGCCACTTGAGAAGGTGGAGCTGCTGCTTCTATCATTTAGATCTTGATGACTGAATGAGCCAAACATTGGGCAGAAGATAGATGCGGATTTGATTTGTACAGGTCGTCACTATTTTCTCTTTATGGATGACAGCAACAGATAACTGCAGATTGTGAGGTAGACGGAAACTTTAGCTCCTATATGGAAGACTACGACGCTCACTTGGGCTAATTTTAAGTGTAGTTTCCTACTTTCTGCCTGTTATATGGAAATTATTCAGACATATATGGGATGAATCTCACGCATCTTCTCAGAAAGCAACACAATCTTATCTGCTGGGATATTTTAGATGATAAAGTTGTTGTCTTGAGCTGTATATTCGCTATTTCGTATGATCACAATGCACTCATCTCGATTTTGTCGCTTTAATTTTAGGAAGTTTGGCTTACAAGATGAAAATGAGATGGGCACCATTTCTTATGCAAATGCCTGCTTTGTAGACATCTATTTAAATTAAGAATCTTATATATATAACTTACAACTCATCAAAATTATATTAATTACACTTCTTATTTAGAACAGTTTAGTAAGACTCACTAATAATATATATATATATACAATAATAATAATAAATAAATAAATAAGAATAATCATAAAATTTTAAGAGAATTTTCTGTTTCTAACCTCTTTCTTTTAATTATTAAAGTAAAGAATGAACATGAATGCTTCTGACCAAACTGAATTAACCGAATTACACTTGTTGGTGGCTGGATTTTGTAATCGAAACCAACCCAAATTACTCTCAAAATTAAATCAAACCAAACTAAAATATTTCAATTTGGCAATCAAATAATCAAATTACATCATAAATTATTTAAAAAGATTTTATAATTATCTAATGAAAATCATATCATTATTTTAATGAACATAGTCATTTGCCAAGTAATTTCATACATCTCTATAATATCAAACAAATAAAAAACATCGTAAAAATATTATAATTTCATAATAATTAGCATAAAATATAGAATTTAGAATATTTTCAAAAGCTTCATTATTTCGGTTAATTTGATTTGGTTCGAATCTAAACCAAAATATCAATTTACATTTCAGCTTGGCCCCAGCCAGCCCTATCAAAAATTGAACCAATTTGATAATTTGATTTGATTTTGGTTCATTTATTGGTTTTCACCGAATTATGGTCATCATTGCAGCAAGTAGATATAGGAGAGAAAATTTTGATCAAATTTTATATGCTTCCAATCCAATATTTCAAAAATAAAAGTCTATTAGTACTGGCTAATACTTTGGGGATCCCGCTCTTTGCCGATAGAGCAACCATGAATATAACTCAGCTTGCTTTCACCCGAGTATATGTGACAATTGATTAGACTTTCAAATTTATTACATTTATTATGTTGATGAGAGATGATGACTCTTCTTTTAACTAAAAGGTAAATTATAAATGAAAACTTAAGATTTGCTCCAAATGTAATTGTTTTGATTATGCAGACTCGTATTGCCCTAAATAATAAGAACAACAAGTTATTTAGACTTCAAATGTTCCTCAAAATGATTTCCCTTCATTGCAGACTTCTTTGTTTACTGACTCTTACTTTTCAAACAGTGAGCAAAACAAAAACAAATAGGTTCCTCCTTTAGCTCCCACTCAGGCTGACCCCCCACTTGCTTTAGTTCAGAATGTCCCTTCAAACCATAATATGACGTTCAGATTTCTATTAAACCAAGTATCCCCCCACGAGAGATTGTGGCTCCTCTCTTTGATCACAAAAGTCAAAATGGGTGGAATGTAGTGACACATAGCAAATTAGCTTGAAACCATAAAATTTTTCAAGTGTTCAAGTCTACTTAAAAAATCCTAGAAAGTCAACTCGAATTTCAAAATTGAAGGTAGTTGCTAAAAATAAGGGAGACAAACACCCTTTTTTTATGATTAGTTTAAAAGTTTGGAATGCTTGCGGCCTCTCCCGTAGAGCAAAGAGGTTGGATATCTCCAATCTAGCAATTTAAGAAACTATAACCCTGTTTGGTTTATATGAGACAAAAATTAAAGTAAAATTTTTTCGTAAACTCTAAAGAGGTTTTATTAGAGGATGACAAATTGAAGATAATTATTTTTCAAACTCCTCTTGTTGCATTTTAGTTTTGTGAAACTCGACAATTTCTAAAGTCTCCCCAAGCTACAAGAGAGTGATTAATTGATCCATTTTCGAGTGTTGCACCTTCAGGACGACTTTGAATTTTACTTCACCATGGTTTATGCTCCAAACTCATACTAAAAGAGACAAGAGTTATAGAAAATCTTTCATGTGTCAAACCCTCTATTCAGTTTCCTTTGATCCTCATAGGCGACTTTACTATATTAGAAGTAATAACGAGCGTCTGGGTGGTATTGATGTTCCCTATCAACATATTTGAGCAATTTAATAATTTCATTTTTTAGCGAATCTCATTGACATTCCTTGCAATTCTAATTTTACGTAGAGTAATAAATATATTTATGATACTATTGTTTATAGGAAACTTGATAGAGGCATTTGCAATGATCTTTAGATGATGAAAATTTTTAACGGATATATTAATTGTCTACTTCTAAGATCGTCCGATCATTCTCCTATTCTCTTTAAGCTTGAAGACCGTCTACCCTTTAGTTCAAATCCATTCTGCTTCTTTACTATATGACTTAAAGATGGTTCAATCAAGGCTATTGTTTAGTATGCATGGTCCACCCACATTGTTAAAAATCCCCAATTTATTCTCTTTAAAAAGCTCCAATGCATTAAAAGGACCTTAAAAACTTAGAATATTGAGGTTTTTGGCAGAGATAATGTGAGATTGAGTAACACTCAATTGTTCTTCCATGAATCCTATAAATACTTCATTGCTTGAAAATGAAAAATTGGTTCGTCTCAATTTGCTTCAAGAGGAAGACATTGAAGAAAAATTATAGAGACAAAAAGTTAGAGTAAATTGATTGAGAGAATGAGATAGTAAGTTGGCTAATAGAAGGGGATAAATTTTCGGTTCTTCCACTATCGGTTGCCTCTCATATCCTAAGACATCATATTTATGAGAATGTGGATCTACATGAGAATAAACTTTCCGGACCTCATGCCATTAAGATTGAACCCGAGAAGTTCTTCGAAGATTTATTTACCCCTTCATCTTTTGATCTTCCTTCATTTATTCTTTTCCTACGCAAGTTAATTCATGAACAAGCTTATATATTGACTCATGGGGTTAACAATGAAGAAATTGAAGCTATTATCTTTAGTGCTCTAAATAATAAAGCTCCTACCTCTAGATGGTTTCATCAAAGATTTTTTTATTTTCTTTTGGAATATTGTTGGCAAAGACCGTATATTGGCCATCAAACACTTCTTCGAACATTGTAAGCTACTTCGGGCACTAAATCATTGCTTCTTTTCCCTCATTCTGAAAACTCTACATACTAGATCTTTTGAGCACTTCATTCCTATTTTCTATGCAACTTTGTCTATAAATGTATATCTAATTATGGCTTCTCAACTTGCTTTCATTTTGCCTTCTTTGATTAACTTAAATTAGTCAGCATTCTTGAAGTATGAGTTGATAAATGAAAATATTTTGTTAGCCCACGAATTAATGAGAAATTTTCACCACTCAAGCGGGCCAAAAGGTTTTGTAACAAGGTTGATTGGAGAAAGACCTTTGATAAAGTTTGAGGGGATTTCCTATTTTTGGTCCGTCGTAATTTGGGTTCAATAATGCTTGGATTGATGGATTTTTGAATATGTCACCACTCTATCCTTTAGTTTATGATAAATGGATGCAATTTTAATTTTTTCAAAAATAAAAGTGGTCTTTGACAAGGTTGTCCTTTTTCGCTGTACCTCTTAATATTTTGTATGGAAGCACTCTCGATTATCCTTGAATCTAAAATATCATAAGACATTATCATACCTCCTAAGACAATGAATGCTCCAAATGTCTCTTACTTAATGCTTGGTGATGATCTCTTGATTTTCTCTAAAGACTCTCCTCTCTCGGCACAACATATAAAATCTTCCTTGCATGACTTTGGTACCTTCTTAGGGTTAAAAACAAATGTTATGAAAAATATCATATTCTTCTCTCATGTTTGCGTCCACAAAGAAGACATTCATGGTTTGTTTGATTATCACATTGGAGTGCTCCCTATTTGTTATTTGGGTCTGGCTCCTAGTTTAAACAATCTTTCTTATTCCATGTATATTCCTCGCATTTACAAGATTAGAGCTACGATCCAATGA
Source organism: Piper betle (assembly GCA_033002965.1). NCBI lineage: Eukaryota > Viridiplantae > Streptophyta > Magnoliopsida > Piperales > Piperaceae > Piper > Piper betle. Next base: position 119,020 of record JAURVB010000501.1, on the reverse strand, counting down.
TGAAAATCATATCTATTATCTTATGTTATTCCCCTCAAACTCTTAAAATCCATCTTTAATGACATGACTCACTATTGGACCTCTACTTTCACACTTCCAAAGTGTATTTTAAAGCTTATTACTAAATTACTCTCTTTGTTCTTGTGAAAAAAGGAACATTGATATTAGGGGTTTCCACAATGTTAACTGGATGTAAATTTGTAAGTCCTTAGCAGAAGGCGGCCTTCATAATCGAGATATTTCTAAGGTTAATAAAGCTTGATTAGTAAAGTTGTTTTGGTGAGTGTTAACAAATAAAAATTATTTTGTGGGTGAAGTGAATTCATAGAGTTTATTTACATGGTGGATCTATATGGATTGGATGCACAGATTATGGGTCTCACGCTTAGAACAATATTATTTCCTTAAGAGAAAAAATAACCTATGTTTGTTTCTATATAGACTTGGCAATGACATGAACATGTTCACTTGGCTTGACCCCTTGGCTTAATTATTACCCTTTCATCGAAAGACTCGATCATTAGATAATTGTAAATTTTGGGAGAAACACCTCTCATACTATATCTCAATTTATCATTCAAGATTTTTGGGCCCTCACCTCTGACATTATGAACACAGAAAAAGCTTTAAACTTTTTAAATGAGAATACTCTTTTTTATCTCATGCGGATTCTACTAGAAAATTTTCTCTCTAGAGTTGTTGGAACTTTTTAAGACTTCCTTTTCGAAGAGTGTTATGACATCCTCTTGTTTGATCTAAATACCAAACAAACCGAAATGCATTCATTACTTAGTTGGTCAAGCCAAATGAGATCTTAACTCTACACAATCGTAAAAAAAGATATCATCTCGCTAACAGATGCTCTCTTTGTGAGGATTACCTAGAAGTTAGAGACTATTTATTTTTTGAGGGCTCTTATAGTAAATAAGTTTGGAAACTGGTCCTTCAAAAATGTAACATATTCCATCAAGTCAACTCCGTCAATGAAGAGATAAATTAACTTCTTACCTTTTGTTTGCAAAACAAGCATCAAGTCTCTTCCTGAAACCTCTTTTGCTACTTACGTCTCTTCCATTTGGTACGAGCGAAATAATAAAATATTTGAAGATCTCAAAATGTACCTTAGTTCGTTGAGTATATCCATTATTTTTTAAGTACAATTTACTTTTAAAAGTCCTAAACTACAAATAGAAAATTATTGAACTATTGTAATTTTGTTGCGAAATTATGGACGTAACTTTGGAAAGACTCTTTGAAAACTTTTCCCCCTTTTTATTTTTTCCCCTTTGGGGGTTCTTGAAATAAAATTTTACTTTGTAAGAAAAAAGTAGATATAAGAGAATATTGAAAAATTATATTATATTGTTTTATGTTTTTTTAAAAGTCGTTAATTTATAACTCTTTTGTTTTCCACGTGATGCATAGTTAGATAAATTTTGGTTTTGTTAATGATTATTATTTTCAAATTATGATTTATATAAATAATTTGTACTTATTGAAATAAAAATTATATTGAAACGAAATGTTGCTTAAACTACTATAATCCACTCTTACATAAATAAGATATTTTCCATGTACTTAATGATCTTATAAAAGCTCATCATAGTTTTATTTAACTGGGTGGATGCTACTATCAATCACCTAATAATAACAGTTAATTGTAAAACAATAAGACAAGTGTTGCAAACTTTGCTGAGTTAATAAAAAATGATAAATTTTAAAAAGCATATCAATAAAATACATTATATTTATTTTATTTTTTAAAAATCTATTTATATTAAAAGTTATGAATAAAAGGGGAATTCAATATTGTCCTATAATTAATATTACGAGATTTAACCAATCAAAATATAATAATTTTTTTAAAATATATATCTACTGATATTAATAAAAATAGAATTCAATATTGATCTCTCGTAATATTAACAAAATAAATCTACCGAGTAAAATAATGAGATTTAACTAATCAAAATATAACAAAAAAATTAATTAAATTATTATAGTTTATATTTTCATCTAAGTTAGGATCTATTTTTTTTAATCCAATCCAAATCTATATCTAAAATATTAAATTATTATATCCTATCTTATTAATCAACCGACATTATATATATAAAATTAAAATATATATTGCCTAGTTAAAAAAAAGGGGGCCCAAAACCTCTTCTTCCCAATTTTCCCGCCATTTCTCAAACTTTCGAACCATCGCTGTCTTCCCCCCATATCCGCCATTGCCGCTCCAACCAGAGCTCGGGTGGTGGGGGTTGGGGTGCTCGATCGAGATGTTCGTGAAAGAGGTGTGCTTGGAGGGGTTCAAGTCGTACACGACGAGGACGGTGGTGTCCGGCTTCGACCCCTACTTCAACGCCATCACCGGCCTCAACGGCTCCGGCAAGTCCAACATCCTCGACTCCATCTGCTTCGTCCTCGGCATCACCAACCTGCAGCAGGTCCTCGCCGCCAACCTCCAGGAACTGGTCTACAAGCAGGGCCTGGCCGGTCACCAAGGCCACCGTCTCCATCGTTTTCGATAACGCTGACCGCTCCCACAGGCCCCTCGGGTACGAGGACTGTCCCGAGATCCACCGTCACCAGACAGGTTTCTTGTTGCCTTGCTCCCTTGCTGATGTGCGTTTGTTGATGTCGTTTTTTTTTTAATAATGCGTTTAATGCGATGTTGGAATTTATATTGCTTAAAATTTGTTGTGATGGTAGCTTTGATGTAATGTACTCAAATGAGTTTCTAAAGTCTGTTTTTTTATGTGAAATTTCGTATAATTTGTCTGATATCAAAGGATTTATTTGATGGTGACTTTGATTTGGAATTGTTTGATGCTTTGTTGCTTGTTCGTGTAAGCAGGATATGCTTTGTTGTCTTGCTGTTATGCTTTGGATGTCAATTTTTAGGTGTATAATGCGATGCTGGAATTTATACCCTTTTATTGTTCATCTTGATATTAGCTTTGATTCATGGTACTAGGATGAGATGATAAAGTCGGGTTTTTCATATATAATTTCGTGTATTTCGTCTGATATAAATGTTTTGTTGATAATAACTTTGATTTAGAGTTACTTGATGTTTATGTAATTTATACTTTGTTAATTTCATTTTGATGGTAGCTTCGATATAAGGTATTTGAAGCTTCTTTACTTGTAGACTTTGTGAATCATGACCTAATGAGATGAGAAAGTTGGGTATTTGATGTAAAATTTTGTGTATTTCATCTGATACACAACGGTTTTTCGTAAATTACGGCTGAATGACTTTTATCATACTTAAATTTAGTTTTCTTTCTAGCTCTACTAGTGAAGTTTAAGGATCGTGGAGAACTTTCAAACTGCAATGTAAATGGCACATCTGATGTCATTTTCGCTTTGCTGACTTATTAATTTTTGTTTTAAACATCTTACTCTGAATTAATTTTAGTCCCTTTTCTTATAGATTGTAGTTGGACGGAGGAACAAGTACCTGATCAATGGCCACCTTGCTCAACCTTCTCGAGTCCAGACACTCTTCCATTCTGTGCAGCTGAATGTGAACAATCCTCATTTTCTCATTATGCAAGGTCGTATCACCAAGGTATTAAACATGAAGCCACCAGAAATTCTATCCATGGTAGAAGAGGCTGCTGGAACCCGCATGAATGAAACAAAGAAAGAGGCTGCTTTGAAAACATTGGAGAAGAAGCAAAGCAAGGTGGACGAAATTAATCAGCTTCTTGACCAAGAAATGCTTCCTGCCCTGGAAAAGCTTCGTAAAGAACAAGTTCAATACAGGCAATGGGCTAATGGAAATATAGCACTAGGCCAACCTAAAAGGTCTTTGTATAGCTTATGATTATGTACAGGCACCATGATAATGCTATGGATGGAGTGGGATAAATAAGGGTTGCCATTGCTGAGCTCGAAGAGAATTTGAAAAAGTTGCTGGGTGAAATTCAAGAAATTGAGGGGAAAATGTTTAATTGCAGAGAAAGAAGCCACATTGGGGGATGAAATGAAGAATTTATCAGATGAAGTAGATTCAATGTCATGTGATCTTGTTAGGGAGTCTTCTGTCTTAAATTATAATGTTATTAGGAGCATGAAAGTGAAGAGAGAAACTGATAATGGAAAAAGAGACTATAATTCAAGAACATATAACCTTGGAAAATAATTTGAGTGGTTTACAGGCTCAAATCAGCAGTATGTCAGCAGAAGTAGAAAGGCAAACAGAAAAGGTGATGCCAAATCCAAATTTAGAATATGTTTGAAATTTGAAGTAAACACTACCGAATGATCTATTTATGTTAGATTACTTGCATAAAGTCAGAGTTTGATCAAGCTCAATCTGAGCCCAATTTTGCTCTTTCAAAAATGAAAGAATGTGACTCCCAGATCAATGCAATGTCTCTGTGAGCTGGAAAATCTCCAAAGCAAGATCAGTGATGCAAACCTAGAGAGAAAAAGGATGGAAAATGAGGTACGTTATAGCATAATGAATCTATCTTACGTAAGTTTAAAGGCGATTTAGAAAGTCCTCTGTACTTTTGCAGGTGAAACACATGGAAACTGAACAAAACTCTGCTCCTTAATGGTTGAAAAGCTTTTAGAAAAGCATAGCTGGATAGCAGCTGAGAGGCAGTTATTTGGAAAAACTGGTACTGATTATGATTTCTCTTCCTGAGACCCTCGTAAAGCGACAGAAGAATTGGAGAAGCTGCAGATTGAACAGTCTAGGTACATTCTTTTAACAAAAAACAAAGCTGTTTGATGTCAGATAGTATTCTATGATGCTGTCCAGGGCTCATATATCACCTAGCTTTGACTAAGCTTGCTTTTACTATGAGCCATGTTTGATCAAACAGATTGAACTTGTTTTGGTTATTAATGGTATGATTAGGTCTTATGTTTGGGCTCCTTTGGCTTAAGCCAGTTATTGGTTTTAATTTTCAGTTTATTGGTATGCTTTGTTCAATTGCAGTTTCCATTGACCTTTGCAGAATACTGTATAATAGTACAAAGTTTAAATTTTGATTTTTTTGATGCATGCAGCCTTGAAAAGAGGGTCCACAAAAAAGCCATAGCAATGTTTGAAAAAGCTGAGGATGAATGCAAGGATTTGCTGTCAAAGAAAAACATCATTGAAGTTTATACTTCGAACTCTTTGTTGGATATTGTTTTTACTAAACAAATGTACAGTTTTGGCCTAACTCCATCTTTTGGTGTGTGTAGAATGACTAGGCAAAAATTAAAGATGTGTTTGAAGAATTAGATGAAAAGAATAGCGAAACCTGGCAGGTGACATGGGTCAAAGTGAACAAGTTAATTTCTCAATTTCTCTTTGGACAAATGAAAGTATGCTTTTTAATTTTCGGAAGTTGAAGGCTGATCAATTTTTTATTTTTATTTTTATTCTTTTATGCATGGATTTTGGTTCCATTTTCTCTACTCTGTTACCTGGTACTACAGCTAAGCTTGAGCCATCAGAAGGATGTGATTTTTTGGGTGGTCTAGAGGTTAAAGTTGCATTTGGAAGTGTTTGGAAGCAATCTCTTTCTGAACTTAGTGGAGGACAACGGTCACTTCTTGCACTCTCTCTTATTGGCCTTGCTTCTTTGTAAACCAGCTCCGTTATACATCCTGGATGAGGTACAATGTTGCAATGTATTTGTAACATATCAGCTTTTGTTTGTTTACTTTATTATATTTACCTTCTGTAGCTGCAATCGTATCTTATATCTAGTAACTGAAGTCGTTTACAATGGATTTTTTAAGATTGCATAAAGACTGCACTTTTCTATATCCACGTAAATTTTATCTAAAAACTGAAAAACAGTAGTTAAGCAGTATAATATATATTTTACTGACTTCTTGAGTTTATTTTTTAAATCTAGGTTGATGCGGCTCTTGATTTAAGCCGCACACAGAACATTGGATGAATGATCAAGTCACATTTTCCACATTCTAGGTTTGTCTATAAATGGTTGCTATTTTATGCTGCAGTTGTGCTCTATAAGAATTGTTCGATAATGGATGTCAACGAGAGGATCTATTAGAAAGACGTTCTGTGAAATTTCATACAAACCTGAGGGGTAGTCTTTACTCATCCAATTTCATCACTTTTTAGTTATCCAAAAATTTTCAATTAAGGGAGCCACCTATGGAACAGATGCTCTTTTAATCCCTTTGAATCCCAAAGTGGTTAGATCTTAAGGCTAGTGAAGTTTTCCTTTTCTTTATATTTATTCATATTAAGCTTCCAAATCTACATCTGCTCTTACATTTTAAAATTTGGTCATCAAAAAATGAAAGCAGTTTGCTGACATGGTTGTTTATTGTCTCCATGGTTCGTTGTAGTTTCACTAAAAGAAGGCATGTTCAACAATGCAAATGTTCTCTTCCGAACAAAATTTGTCGACGGAGTTTCCACAGTGCATAGAACAGTTGCGTCAAAACAAAAATAAAGCACTGAAGTAATCAATAAGGGTAAAATTTTACTTTCTTTGGGCTGTCAAGTTGGGTTCCTTTTTTTACACCTAGGGAGGAGATGTTGACTAGATTTTGCATGGCCTGGTAATAAATCTACAACTAGTACTCGCCAACGTGCAAGATGACAGTTGAACTTGGCTGCATGTTTGTAAATGAGCTCACAAACAACCTGGAGGTGGTTGCTAGTTTCTTTCGAGATCTGTGTTTGAGCTAAATTTGTATGGTCACGACATGATTGGTATCATATATTAAAGATGCATGGACATCAAGTCTTGTATTTGTATTAATAAAGCTAAACTGTGTATATCTTAATTGTATGTTTGCGCTTTCATGTACTTGCCGCAGTAGCAAGCTAGCATTTATCATCTTCTCTATCATCTGCAAGAGGACAGCAAGTTCCTATCTGCGTTTTCACATTTGAAGAGCTGATATTTCACTTACAAGGTACTATCACCTTACACATGGTCATAAAAATCTTTTTTCAATTGGTTACTATATTTTCCAAACATAATGCAGTACAATCAAAAGGGATCAATCCACGCTCGTTTGGAGAGTAGCATGACATGAATATTTGTATATAAACTTTTGATTTGTCCTATGGGTTGCCGCCAAATTCTGGAGGCAGTCCTGCGATCTCTCTGAGTGGTTTCCACATAAACTTTCTCCTGCGTTACAATTGATTTTACTAGATGAATGAGTGAAGCAGATGTCAATAGATAATCTTAGTAGACACATTGGTCTATGCTGGATGTCATCCATCATAAACGTAATCTACAACATTTAACGCCATCCAAAAACCTTGTATGTTTCTTTTCTAAAATGTTTTAACAATAAAAGTAGAGCGGTGATTTATTGTACTGGATTTTGCAGTTCAATTCATGAGGCTTTTCTGTTTTGGTTTGCTCACCAGTTCCCACACTCTGCAATGACTTTGACTTTGGGTCTCAAGCTTGGAAGCAATGCCAGGAACTGCAATTCAGCTTTCGATAAAACCTACAAAAGCCCCGGCAGAAACACAAAGGAAATGGCAATTCAGTGCATTTTCATCTGCTTTGTCTTCTAATCAATTCTTATAGCCAGCCAATCTTGTCCAAATATTTTCTTTAACAAAAAGCTTATTCTTAACATGTTCAATTACAATCTTCAACAAAAGCATTTGGCCTATTATAACTATCGTCCTCATACATAATGAAATAATGGTTGGCTTTTACACTACAATAATAATACCTTAGCTTCAATTATCCACACAACCAAACCCTTGGCATTCGGTGGTAACAGTGAAAGCCGGTAATCGACCTCAGGTGGGTAGTACCATCTTGCTATCGGCTGCTTTCCAACATGGGCCTGCGCTTCCCCAAACAACCAAAATGTCGACAACCATCTCAAATTATCTACACCTTGTTTCTTTCACTTCTTTATAGGCTAATGATGTTTTTAGCCCAAGGAAATCAATAAGAGCATGAGCGTGGCCATTGGAAACTCACCGGGCACACAGGGTGGACCTTTGTGAGGGTGGCCTCGGGATCACCGAGCCCCCGGGCAGAGAGGTCGAGGAAGTAGTAGCCTTGGTATCGGAGGCGGGTCAGGTACCGGCCCTCGTACCCGCCTTCATGGGGGCTGTATATGGCCAGGGCCTTGTGCTTCTCAACGTCCTCTAGCCACTTCCCTAGGTCCAACCGCAACAAGTCCCCCCCTATGAAGTCTCCGATGCCCACGCCACACCGCGCTGCCGTTGCCGCCCCTCGCCGGCCACGGGCAAGTTCGGCAGGTACCCGGTGAAGAGCACGGCCTCGTCGGAGAGGGAGCGGTGGAACGCGTGGCCGATCGGAGAGGAGAGAGAAGGCTGCATGGGTGGCTGCCATTGGCTAAGTGGGTGATAGGAATTGTAGGAGCCATGCAGGTGTGGTGAGTGGCCAAGTTCCAACCCCAAGTGATAAGGGTTAGTTTTTGTATGGTTGAGAGTTAGGATAAGGGAAGGAATACAAGTAGACACTAGTTGTTGGTCCCTCTTTGTAGGCCAGTGGAGGACCCCCTTCTATTTGAACCTAAGATATGATAGTCTTATTAGTATTAGTGTGTAACTTGAATATTTTCAACAATTATGAATTAATAAAAATACCTACAATCTAAGAAATTATTTTCAATTTCTTATTACATTTTATATTCATACAAGACAATATTTCTAAACCTTCATTCTCCGTTCTTTAGTAGTTGCTTGCTAATGTAGTCATCTTGAAGAACCTTGTAACAATTGAAAGAAACTCTTCTGCTCTCTCTTCATGGGGCAGGTGCCCACACTCTTTCATTACTTCAAAGATGGAATCAGGTATGGCTTCTGATACTCTTCTGCTATTCCAAACTGGTACCAGACGATTTTTGTCACCCGTCACTACTAACACTGCAGTAATATAAATCAGTAGTGGTAAATTATATTTTGTTTCGAGTTTCGAGTCGTTAATATTAAAAGAAAACAAGGTATTAGCAACGAAAATTTTGTCACTTAAACTTTGTGATCATTTAAGTAATTGAGTATTTGTCAACACTCTCCCAAGGAGATTTTTTGTTGTTGTATTAGAAGCTAGAGTTAGAAATTATATTACCAGGACAAGTGATCTCATGGAGTCTGGATGATGTTGGTGGTTTGCAGTGCTCTGGAGAGGAACTTGTAAAGCTAGCCCTTACATACTCTAGAAGAGCCATGCCCCAACCTTTGGCTTGGAGTGGCTGCATATACATAGGCATGTTGACAATTGCTCTCAATGTTAGTTTTCCACATATGTACACACAAAAATTTTCAAGCATTCAATTGGTATACAAATCTTGCCTTGTATAACCTTTCAGTTATAATTCTTCTGAATCAGAATGAAAAAAATAGTTGTAGAAGATCAAGGATGTTGTTGAAGACATACCCAACGAGAATTGACTTCTCGGACTACAAGAAATCCATGAATGATGTTGTTGCATCAACAGAGAATGCCGTAGAATAGGGATTGTTACCCTTGTTACAATTAGCGTCGCTCTTTAAGCAGCTTGTGTAATCAAGCAAACTTGGTCTGGAAGTGAGCCCAAATGCGGGCCTATCAAATGCAAGAACTGTTGTGCCAAGCATCTGAGCAAGTGGTTGATGGATTCGTTCCCATGACGGCAGAGAGGTGAGTATTATAGGGAATATTAGTGGTAGTATTACGAGATCTATGTTCCACCACTTTGGGTTGATCTACAATGGAAGACTAACAACATCTCGGTCTGCTTTGCAAACTTTGTAGTGGATCTTCAAACCTTTGAAATTGTAAAAACAACTATGAGGAGCGGCCAACATCGAAGGGTCGGGTAGCTCACTTCGTTCAACTCCGGCCACACTGATACTCTCTGTATCTTAATAGGGCTTGTTACCAGACCTGCAAACCCAAAAACCATTTGGCAGATTGGACGCCCATAGCATAAAACCAATCTCGAATTAAAAAAATGGTATGTACGACAGACCGGTGAAAATGTTTGTGATGATAATATACATAACAAAGTCGATGCACTCCTCTTATATATAAGCATACATTGGCAACGAGGGGAAGTTGGAAAGAAGGTTGGAGTTCGACAAGGTTAAATTTTGTGTCAAAGAAAGGGCTTTCAAAATATTGTTTTAAAGCTTCAAGAAGCAATATATCTGTCTATATGAGTTTCCTGTGTATAAAATGGAAGTTGTTTCTACCCTAATTTGAACATGTTGGTATACATTCCTCTCCATGATATGAGGGGGACAATGATATGTTGGTATACATTGGAGATGTGAGAACCATGCAGTGTTTACAAGGATTGGATGCATGTACGTTCACGCCAATATGAAGGTCACATTGGCGAACCAAGATTAATACATGGGTTGCCTTCTAAATGGGTGAACACTAAGGTTACTAATTGAGCGAGTTAACTCGCGATCATTTAGCGTTCGGCTCGGTACCTTTCATGTTGATATCGTTGAGATGTATATTTACGAGCCTATGACATTGAAATTTTGTTATTGATCAAACCATGAAAATTTGGCCAATTTGCCACAAAAAAGAAAAAGAAAAAAGAATATATTAATGCATGTTAAGAGAATAATTCCCGTGGTTACATGTATGGCATGGACGTAATGCTCGAGTCCGACAAATGCATGAATAGCATTTGTGATCGACCGACTAGTAACATTTTCAAAGCTGGTCACTAAATGCACATTAAAAAAATAAACATTAAAGAATACGACAAATATTGAAATGAATATAAATTCAGATAAGATATATTATGGAGGCTCAACCCAATTAATTTAAATTGATGAATGTAATTATTTCTTTAAAAATAATCAATTAAGTTGAAGGTATTAAACACATCTAACTAATATATTAGATCTTAACATAATAAATATTAAACGAGAGAATATTTTATAGAATGAGCATGTTTGATGACAAGTCATTATAAACATGATTATATATATATATATATATATATATATATATATATATATTATTTTCGAGTATGAATTCTTTTCGAACTCGGATTCATAATGCATTCCCATGAAAGTGGACTACTCATAACTGCTAGTTGGGCATTCATACGAATTCTTAGCATATAATTATTGTACATAAACATCATATTTTTCGAAGCACGTAAACATCATGTTCATTCTTAATTTAATGATTTTATCTTTGCTAAGACTATAAACATCATATATATCATCTTGAATTTATCATTGCTTATTGAAGACATATAAACATCAAATATTTCGTTCTTGAAGGGTAATCTTGTCATTATCATACATTATTTTTCAGTTTTGAATTATTATATATACCCGATTGATACATTTCTCTTCTTTTCTAATAAAAAACTTATTTATTTATTTGCTTTGGAAAAAAAACCTATTTATTTTTGTTACTCGAATAGGGTTGGATTGGGCTACTTCAATTATTTAATATTATGACTTTATAATTAGAGAGGATTTCCCACTGCAACCATAGTCTCCCAGACCATCTGTAGTTTAAAAACTTCGGATTCGTATTTGACCCGGTAACTACTCCAAGTTTAATTGGAGCCATTTTTATTACTATTTTAATTAAGTATATAATAAGTTATATAACGTTAATATATATTGTTCTTTTGACACTTGAAATTAATGAATATATAATTTATATTATTTTAAAATATTAATTTAGCTAAATTAAAAAATAAAAATGGTTAAATACATTTAATTATTTGACTTGGGAATCAACCGCAAAATCCATCACCGAAAATCATCCATAGAATTTGACTTGAAAAAATAAGGAATAGAGTTAATAATGCATGTGCATGGACGTTTTGAAGACTAACGATAAGGTCATAGCCCCATATATTTATTTATTTATCAAAAATGCTCACCGATGTTTATAAGTTTTAACGTTCTCCACCGCTACTTACGTGTCACAATGAAAACTACCATCTTTATATTCATTACCTGCCGTCCATGTCAAATAACAACTGCCTGATGTTAGTCATCAATGCTGGTCATCAACGTTTAAATAGCAGGATTCTTTATTTATTTATATGTCATAAATATGCCAATAATTAATGTGCATGTAGAAAAAGCCACAACATTTTTATGACTTGCAACTATATACTAACAAAAAATATATTAGATTACGTAAAGAATATGACTAGCATTTACCTATCGGTTGCACCTATTGCTCTTAAATTGTTTTTGGTAGGGTTATCAGTCGGTTGGGTTTGGTTAGGTATTGCCTAAAACAAACTCTCCATTTAAGCTAAATTTATAAACTGAATCCGACCATTTACTATTTAACCTTTTACCTTCTATTTCTAATATTAAACCCGATTATTTATCATTAAGGCAAAACTAAACCTAACTTTTTATTAAACATATATTTATTTAACTATTAAAACTACATGCTTGGAAAAAAATATTTAAATTAGATAATAATAATACATTTTCTAAAAGATGAAGTTATGTGAAAAAACATTTTAAAAGTGCAAATGAGGTATTTGATATTTTTAATAATAATTATCAGTTTTAAAACTTAATGATGTATAAATCTTTATAATTTAAATTGTAATATAAGAATCAGGTGTCACTTCATTACTAAATCCGACCATTTATAATTGGATATCAATTTCTCTCAAACAAAATTTTATTATTAATTATCCAAATCTTTACAATTAGGGTTTCGTCAGATTGGATTTCAAGGGTACCCGACTCCACGAGAGGCACCCTAATTGTTAGTCAGATATGTTATTTATACGTTCGCAGTGACGAGTGATCAATAAGGGCAAATAATTTGTCAATATCATTGACCCAGAAAAACCTTGTGCAGATATTCAGCCAATCGTATACAAAGCGTCTCAGGTGGCAAGGAGCCGACCCGATAGAGGTGCCAATACCTTCTTGTAATAACCTGGGACTATTTTATGTCATTTTGTAAGAAATAATATAACGCCGATATTACTCTATGATGTACTTAAACAGTGGATTAATTATTAATAGATCATAACAGACAAGCTGTGCGTTGCAACTAAGCACGTACAAGTTTCTAAACATTTATCCTATATCTGTAACTAGCATAGCCATCGCATATGTGAAAGTGTGCAACATTCAATTTCACAAATCGATGTAGAACAATTTTGTTCATGTTCAAGCTAAAAAATTGTTATGCTCCTGCTTGAGTACATTTGGACGAAGTACTTGTGTCTCCAGAAACCTGGCAACAATAGAGAGAAACTCATCTGCCTTCTCTTCTTGAGGTATGTGCCCACACTCCTTCATTACTTCAAAGGAGGAGCCTGGTATGGCTTCTGATATTCGTCTGCTATTCCAAACCGGCACAAGACGGTCATTATCACCCGTCACAACTAACACTGCATCCATGTTGATCAATTCAATGGTTTTTGGTAGGTATTGTTATGTGTCACACATTTACATAAACTCTATCCATTTTTTCAATGTGTGGTAATGAAACTGGGGTTGGAAATATTACCGGGACATGTTATCTCGTGTAATCTTGATGATATTGGTGGTCTGTAATCTGGAGAAGAACTTGGAAGAATGGCTCGTATGTGCTCTAGGAGAGCCATGTCCCAACCTTTGGCTCGAAGTGGCTGCATATGTACGAGATATATATAAGACAACAGTACTACAACATTCGTAATTAATTTGTCTTGCACTAATTCTATAAAAAATACCCATAAAATTTTTTATCCGTGTAGTTTGTAAAGATACACTAGATGCGGATATTAATACCTTTGTATAATTGCAAATAACATTTTCTGTCACTTGATCACTGGGATTGTAGCAAGCAGCCCTAAGTGTAGCGAGACCAAATTTATCGACAATCATCCTTATCTGTAGAAAAATATATAATAATTACACTAATTTGCCAAGGATTAAGGATTTATGTGTAGATTAATGTTGAGCAGAAAACTCACCAGCATCAGTGCGAAAGTGGAACGAAGAAATACTGTCAAAGACAGCTCATAAAGAGGGCCAACCATATCAGCCATTTTGTGAAGCCATCGAACCAATTCTAGCATGCAGCTCTTCAAGAGGATGCATGCAATCCACGCAATATAGACCAAGAGGCTCTGGTCTTTAACCTTCGAGAATTCATCATCTTCTACCTTTTTCTTGGAGGTAGTTTTTCCTTCATGTTTCACATACTGTGTATAGCTAGGAAGAGCAAGGATAGCGGGGGCCACAAGTATAAGACCAGCCACTCGGTCTGGATCTTTAAAGAATGTCTTAACAGCAGTTATACAACCAGCCGAGTGCCTTCAACCAATTAGCAGAAATAGCATGTCATAACCCATGTTCCAAAATGACATAAATTATAATATATAGTAGAAGCCTAACATTGAACAAAGAATGTTATATATCATGAAGGCATACCCAATAAGAACAGACTTGTTAGAGTGTAAAGAATCAATGAATGATGATGTTGCCTGTACAGAAAACTCGGTAGAATACGGATTGGTATCCTTGTAACTAGTCTCGAGTAAATTTGGTCTGGAAGTGAGCCCAAAAGCTGGTCTATCAAAGGCAAGAACAGTTGCGCCGAACATCTTTGAAAGTGAGCGCTGGATTCGTTCCCATGAGAACAAAGAGGCACCAAATCCATGGAAGAGTAGTATACAGAATGGGTTAGTGATTGTTTGTTCATGTTTGGCTGTGGTTGAAGCCTCCATTGATGGGTAGCCGGCAATATCTTGGTCTGCTTTGCATACTTTGTAGTGAATGTTTACTCCTTTGAATTCATAGAAACAGCTGTCTGGGTCGGCCAATATAGAAGGGTCCGGTAGCTCTTCTTGTTCAACTCCGGCCACAGTCGACACTTCGTGCATCTTTCTATTGCTTACACTAGACCTGGAAATATATTGTGTATCATAGATTAATATTTAAGGTCCTAATGTTTACATGATGACAACTATAATCATAAAAAAATTTAGATACGTTTTGTATTTTGCCGTTTTACTTAGCTGTCTAAAATACCAAGAAAATGATCCTGTGGAGTTCTAAATTGCAAATTCAAAGAAAAGAGTTAAAAACATGGGATGCCATGACATTCCATTGAAAGACACAAATATCATACAATACCACTAGACATATTGTGTACCAGCTCTAATATCGGATCACACAAGAAAACTCAATTTCGAAGAAAATCGATCGAGATGGAGATAATTAAAATAGAAGGGTCACGTTAAACCAATAAAACTAATATAGAAGGGTCACGTTAAACCAATCTAAAATTCTGAAAGAAAAATGAAGATTTTTTGTTGGTATTGCGGAATCGCAATCTTTATAGGCTAGTACTCATATTGCATGGAGAAGGAGCCAAGGCCGGCTCCCTTTATATAGACATGCAGATTGCAAACAATCAACATTTTAATTACCTTTTGGCCAACTACAAATTTATTATTTGACAAGCAATCCTTTCAGGTTGGTTCCTGGTCAACATTTGCTGCATTATCACATCGCAAGCAAGCTATCATTAAAACTAAAAAAATATTGGCAACGTTTTCAAACGCTCAACGCTGTCAAATCTTCACTCTGCACGCCCAAAAAAAGTTGAGCTTGAAAAACTAACGGGAGTTTTTTCGTTTGAACTTACGTGACGCATGTGTAAATCATTTTTCATGTGGCCAGACGATAATCTCCGGCTACAGGGCTTGATAATTGTTTGGTTAAATCGAATCAATGGTAGCCAAACATTTGAACCTTTCCCGAATCAGATGAGATGATCAGATCAATTCCAGACTGTATGATGTAGATCGGATCGAACCGGTTTAAATTAGTCATGAATTAGTTTAGTTGAATCGGTCCAAATTAGTATTATATAAAAATTTTAATTTAGTCAAAATTGGTAGGTTATTAGTTATAGAACATGTTATTTTGATATTATGGTATGTATTATTTTTTATGGTATTTTTTTCATATTTTTTAGATTTTTTAAAATTATTTAGAGTTAGTTATTATTTTTGACTCGTGTTGGATTCGAGTTAAGTTTTAATTACGAGAATGCCACGACTATTTCTTTTATTTCTCCTTGTTCTCTCCCACACCCGCCACCCTCCTTCCCCATCACTGCGCCCCCCTGTCCCTCCCCGTCGCCGCCTCGCCCCGCCGGCCCCCCCCCGCTCCCTTTGCGCCCCCCGCCCCCCCTGTGCCCCCCGCTTCGCCCCGCACCACCAACCCCTTCCCATGCCGGCCTCGTCGCCCCCGCCCAGCCCTGCACCGCCAACCCCCAGGTTGCCCAGTCGCTGCCCTCACCACTCGTCGTCACCATCCCGTCTATCGCCATCGTTGGTCCCGAATCGGTCAAAATTGGGCGATTCACGGACCGATCCGCATAAAAACCGAGTTAGCTATTTTTTTCAATCGGAAACCCTCCGATCCGATTTAAATCGAACAAACAGGTCCATGGAGGTTGATCTGATTCGGATGCATTCACATCAAATATATAAGATCACATTTTTCAACGATGACATATGCTATTAGGGGTGCTAATCGAACTCGTTCGAACTCGACTCGAGATCGAATAAGTTTTGAACATACATGCTCGAATTCGACTCGAATATCTTTTATGTGTTCGAACTCGAATACACTTAAACTGTTTAATTTTCCCGAGCTCGAATCTAGCTCGTTCATGAACTCGAAACTGGCTCGATTAAAAGTCAAAAGTACCTCACTTAAAAAAAAAATGAGGTCAATATAGATTGAACTTACAACCTTGACGTCATCAACTTGAATACTTACCATCTCAATTATCTCACTTCTTTATTATTATATTGTGTGTGTGTGTATATATATATATATAGAGGATGAGGAGGCTGTGATGCAGCACAACCATCTTGGCTGTGCTGCATCTTTCCAGCCGTTGGATTTTATCCAACGGCTGGACATTCCCCCTCACCCTTCCAAAAAAAAAAAAATTTTTTTGCCCCCCTCCTCCGCGCCGCCGCCGCGCCGCTCCGACTAGTGCTGTCACCGCCTCGCCACCGTCGTCAAGTCCGGCGTCCTCCACGTCCCCTCCCGCCGCGCCCTCCACATCCCGGCCGCCCCCCCCCCCCATGTCGCGCCACTCGTCCTGCCCACCTTGGGTCACCCGGGAAGGAATCAAGAAAGGAGGGGCGTCGTTGGCCGGCAGTGGGCAGGCGGCGGGCGGCCGGCGATTGGCTGTTCGGTGGAAAAACAGGGTCGCCGGCGAAACAGGGGAGGGAAGAGGAAAAGGTAGCGGTAGTTTCGTAATAAAAATTTGACTCGGTCCCGACTCGAGTCAATATTACGAAATATATCCTAAAAAATATTTAAAAAATACCATAAAATATAATAATCCATTATAATTCAATTATTTTATTTTATGATATTTTTATGTATTTTTTAATGTTTTTTGGGATTTATTTCGTAATATTAACACAATTTAGGACCGAGTTAAGTTTTTATTACCAAACTCCCCTCTCAAAAAATATGAAAAAAATAGAATTAAAAACCATAAAATAAAATAATCTATTATAATTAGATTATTTTATTTTAGGGTATTTTCCTATATATATTTTAAATTTTTAAGGATTTATTTCGTAATATTAACTCGAGTCGGGACCGAGTCAAGATTTTATTTTAAAATATGAACAAAATAGGGTAACATACTATAAAATAAAATAATCCATTATAATTAGATTATTTTATTTTATAATATTTTCCTGTATTTTTTTATATTTTCGGCATTTATTTTGTAATATTGACTCGAGTCGGGACCGAGTCAAATTTTTATTATAAAAAATTAACCCGCTACAGATTCAAGTCCCGACTCGGTGACAGCACTAGTTGGGTGGCACGACAATGGGTGGAAAAACAGAGTCGCCGGCAAAATAAAGGAGGGAGGAGGAAATTGGCAGGGGTAATTTTGTAATAAAAATTTGACTCGCTCTCGACTCTAGTTAATATTGCGAAATATATCCTGAAAAATATAAAAAATATAATAAAATACCATAAAATAAAATAATTGAGTTCTAATTGATTATTTTATCTTATGGTATTTTTATCTATTTTTTAATTTTTTTCTAGATTTATTTCGTGATATTGACACAAGTTGGGAAGGAAATGGGCAGGGATAGTTTTGTAATAAAAACTTGACTCTCTCCAGACTAGTGTCAATATTACGAAATAATTCCCTAAAAATGTAAAAAAATTCAGGAAAGTACAAAAAATAAAATAATCAAATTATAATGAATTATTTTATTTTATGGTATTTTACCCTATTTTTTCATATTTTTCAAGAGGAGTAGTTTTAAAATAAAAGTCTGACTCAACTCGATCAATATTACGAAATATATCTCAAAAAATATGAAAAAATAGATTAAAATACCATAAAATAAAATAATCTATTAGAACTTGATTATTTTATTTTATCATATTTTACTATATTTTTTTGTATTTTTCGGGATATATTTTATAATATTAACTTAAGTCGGGAGCGAGTCAAGTTTTAATTACGAAATTGCCATTGAGCTCCTCGACCACCCATGTTTCTCCTCTACCGACGATCGTCCCACCCCCTCCTCTGTTTTTGCCGCTCCACCCCGACCGCCGGTGACCTCGCCGCCGCCGTCACCTGCACTACCGCCGGCCAGCGTCACCAACGTCGCCATCGCCGCCATCGCCGCCCATCTTTTCCTTTTCGCCGCGCCTTCTTTCTCTTTCCCTTAATCTGCTCGCCGCCCCTCCTGCTCTGTTTCGTGGAGCACCACCGGCCTCAGTGCCGATGCCGCCGTCTTGTCGTCAACCATCCTTTGTCGTCGTCGTCCTTCCGTCCAACTTGAGGTGTGACATGGAGGGCGCGGTGGGGGCGCAGGGGCCGGCGCGGTGGGCGGGCAAGGTGGGCAGGCGCGGCTGGCGAGTGCGGCAACTGTTGCAGCGATTGGGGGCGAGCGGGCTGGCAGGAGTGCAGGGGGGTGTGGGAAGCAGGGCGCGGCTGGGATGTGCGGGTGCTGGCGTATATATATATATATATATATATATATATATTATATATATATATATATATATATATATATATAAATAAGTTAACTCAATTTACATTTAAAAATATTTTTATTTTATTGAGTTATGCCATATTTTTATTTAAAAATCAAATGTAAGACTATAAAAATTAATCTCATATTTAATACCTTATAGCAAGGATAGGATAAAATATATTAATGAAAATAAATTTATTATCTTCAACTTGATATGTTATTTTTAAAGGGATAACATAGGCTTATTAATTTACACTTTTGAGTTTTGACTATGTTATTACAGATGATATTAGAGCCAATTTAAATCATATTAGATGATAAGTTAGACTATGTGTGAGTTAGGCTGTTTAACAAGGACCGAATATAGAAATTTCAATGACGAAATTCAAAAAATTGGGTATAGTTGTGTACTTTTTATATCTGTCTGTTACAACTTGCAATATTTATGTTGTGAAACACATTTTTTGTTAAGTTGTGAAACACACTTTGAAGCTTCTTAATTCTATACCGCATATTGCGACGTTCTGTTTACGTTTATCGGTGTGGACCTAAGTAATCAAATGCTCTTTCGAATATATATATATATATTTTTCCTGAGGTCCTCTATTTAATATGTTACATTCTTGTTGTAGTAAGTGATAAGTCTTGACCCAGAAAATTTTGTAAGAGATTCAGATCATCACAAACTTGAATCACTATGATTGAAGTACTAGAGGTACCATTAATTGCTAATTATAATGGCAATATTGAAATCCAAATTAAATTTCATTGTGCAAAAATAAACCAAATCACAGATATATAATAGGTAGATCAAAATTAGTTTTTGATCATTGAAGATCTCCAATGCAAACAAAGAAAAAATTGAAAGCTTTTTAGTTGGAGTATAAACAATATAGGAAGAACAATACGTTGAAGATTGTTTTGGTCTCCATTCCTATGTCATATAAATCTTTACTCGACCATGAAACATGAAATTAAGCATGTTAAAGTAAAACAAAATCATGTTAATTAAGTTAAGGAGTTTTTCTAGTTCTATCTTTTGTTTCTGACCAAGAACGTAATTTTGACTCCGAATTAATGGGCCTGTGTGGGCTTCGTAATAACATGACTAGGGATGGCAAACTGGCCCATTAATTTCTTTAGCCCATGTTTCGTGACATCTTATTTTAGGGAATTTTTTTATATATATAGTCATAATAAGGATAATAATACTTTTTTTAATATATAATCACCACGGTAAAAAAATCTTGGAAAAAATATTAATACTTTTTTTTTTGCCATTTTACCCTTATTCTCCATCCCCTTCGGTTGTCCCTCTTCTCTACTTGTTCTATTTGACATTCTCATTTCTCAATTCTTTTGCTAATTTCTCTCCAAGCTTCAGTGCCATATATGCATATTGTACAAATTAATGATATATACCATACAACCGTAACTTGATATTAGTACCATATAGTTGAGTTATAAGCAAGATGGCTGTCTCTTGACAGTGGAGAGATCAGACTTATGTACAACCTGACAATTGCCAAGGAAGTAGTTTTGAAGTGGAAGAGATTGTATTCAGAGATGGGATGCATGATTGCCAGAAGAATTTTCAGGGCATTGTTAAATTCAAGTGAGAAAGTGTTGAGGAAAGGTTGGATTTTTCTGGAGCCATTATCTAAAGCCAGATCAGGTGTATATGACACTGAAAAGAGAACAAGTCAGTGAATGTTTGGACCCACCATGTTTACCAGCTATTAGATGTATATGAGGTGTTGCTACATCATACTCCTGTACCTTCCAACATTCACAAGATGTTGCATCACACTTGCTGCTACAATTTCACTTCTTAATCCTGATCATTTGCTATGCAACTCTCTTCTTGTGACAAATTTGTGGGATTATATACCCCAATATTTCATGAGCCATGATTCTTCACAAAACATACTGTAAATAGATGAAAATATGGTAAATAACCGCCGTAATTCATTGCTTCTTGTATCAATATTATCATCTCGTAAATGATCAAGCTGAAAGATAATAGCCTCCAGAAATTAAGCTAACTAATATAGTCTATATGATTAATCGACAAAATGGACGAATTCTTAGTTGTAATTTACAGATATGAGTTATAATATGCACGCGTATTGGATTGATAATGGTAGAGGGATTCATTGTAAGACCATGTCCCAACTGGCATCATTCATTTGGGAAAAAAACATAGTGGAGGTGATGACAATATTGAAAAGAATGAAGATGATGAAGCATATATCTTCCACACATTTTATAATTAGCATACTTGGTATATAATTTCAATTAAACATATATCTTGAAATTTAGATCATTAATTTCGACTTACTATACAATTGCATGTCCATAGTTGCTCTAATTCTAAATCGTAAACTTACTGTATTTTAGTATCCTAATCGCTTAACTCAATAGAATTATGTTTGAAACAACATATATTATAATCCATGATAAATTGGTTATTTTTTGTAGATAAGTTATTTAAGTTAGTTACCTCTACTACATACAATAAAGATCTAACTTTAACTTCCCATAATTAACGTCAAATTATTAGGATTATTAATTTCAACACCAGAAAATATCATCACCCTATATTAAATATAAAAAAATTAAATGGTTGAAATAACTTGAACTTTTGAGATAAGTAGTTTGACCTTCTAAAATTGACATTTAACATTTTAACTTATCCAAACCGGTTTTTTCTCATTGTAAGGGCTGGAAACTGTACCTCATCGTCGCCATTAAACCAGCTATTATAATTAGCTGGCTAGGTGTGATAAACTGCACAATACATCCAGTTTTTCCTAAAAATATGTTGAAAATGGCAACGAGTTACGATCACAGAACAAAGGAAAACATATAGCTCTCACCCCAAAACCCTAAACAAGAAGCAAGCGTACTTGCACACTTTCCCTAATGAGCATAACTGGCTTGCTGGAATCATCTTTTCAAGTTCTCCTGAGCTTGGCACTTGCATCAGAGATCATTAGGTTCTTTCTATATGTTACTCAACTCATGAAAGGGCTGATTAAAAAATAAAAAAACTCATGTCACTGCTCAATTTTAAAGTTTCTCAGCTCGATTTAAAAGGCTGTCTGCAAATAATATAGCAAAAACTAAGATGCCTGAAACTTGCTTTGATGTGGCTTGACATTGTGCTAGCAGTTTTTACTGCTCTTTTTCCGATGCCCTCTGTGGTAGCATGGTGCCCATCTTTTAGTTGGCGTTTTTGAGAAGAAACCCTTTTGTGGTGTATTACAATAAGAGATCAGAAGTTGGAATATCAAAGTATTTTCTTGAGTAGATATGTACAAGTGGCAAGTAAACTCCCGCATATCAGTTCATGGATACAAGAATTCAACTTCCAACTCTCCCATGGTGGAAGTATAATAGGGCTTGTCTCAAATTTCAATGTTTAAGCTTTAGTCTTTCCATCAGCTTTTGCCACAGGGAAGGGTAGAAAATGAGTTGAAATTGGAAATGAATGGGGCATAAACCCAATTAAAACGTCATTGGGAACTATATCTTAATTTGCAACGTCAATCAAGGAAATTTGCCATAAGAAAAGTAAGAAAAAAACAATATTGAGATATTCAAAAGATAACAAAGGTGAATAAATGTACCCACTCATGTATATTGGTGTGACAATATTATCGATAATATTACTTACATATAATTAATACCATTGGATTAGGCTCATATATGTATATTTTAGATCATTAAGTGGAAAATAATGTTAAACAACAAGAAAAAAGTGAATTACTGAACCAAAGAAAACTGGAGTTCTTTTTTGCACTTTTATGTGATCTGATGCATTTCGGTTTATATATAGGAAATATTTTGCAGATACAATTTAAAAGAAGTGCAATATTCCTGAAAAACAATGCAAGATGCTCATCTAATCATAAATCATAATCACTATTACTGTGCAAGTTCAAAACACAAGTATACCATATTCAAAGATCGATAAGAAATTACACAAAATTGTGCTAGTTTACAACAAATTGATTAAAGTGAAATAAACTAATTAGTAGCCTAGCTGATTAACTACAACTGAGCTTATAGTATTACCAACTC
This sequence comes from Piper betle, assembly GCA_033002965.1. NCBI lineage: Eukaryota > Viridiplantae > Streptophyta > Magnoliopsida > Piperales > Piperaceae > Piper > Piper betle. The sequence continues at coordinate 95,941 of JAURVB010000501.1, read as the reverse complement.
GAGAAATTTGTAGCTTTTATTCCATGCTTATTAATGTCACAAATAATTACTCATTCACAGCTGACAACTCTTGAATAAAGCACATATTTTTGTAAATGACATAAAATTATTAAAGTAAAAAAGGGATTAATTTCATGAAGTATTTTATCTGACAGACTAATGACAAAATTAAACCAAAAAAGATGAAAGACCATCAATCTTACTTGTACCCAGATCGATTTCAAGATCATAATGATGATAGAGGATAGAAGAAGATCATGATGATGAATGAAATAGCTTACATATAACGAAAAAAAACAAGGGAGAGAATGAGAAATAATAATGCAATAATGGAATTTCTTGGTGAACAAATATATATAGATTGGTAAAATGTGCATTTGGTACTCTTCAAGGATGAATGAAAATGAAATCCAGTTTCATGAAATGGCTTTTCTTAGCAGAACAAAAATTGTTTTTTTGCTGTTTATAAGATAGCAAAAAATGTACACATCATGAACCCTACAAGCATTATGATTTCCAAATGCACCTCAAAAACTCGAAACTCCTGTTACCTTCTCGGAGTTAGCATAGTTAATTAACCTGATCTACGACTAGAAGATGCAATATTGCACTGAGAAAGATCAGATGATAAAAGAAAAGGTATGTAGACCTCCAAAGATGAATCAACAACATCAGATCTATCTAGAAAACCGTCCATGACGAAACAATTTACAGCTTGAAAATTCACTGTTAAAAAGACATAAAAACGTCTAATTAGGCAGGAAAAGTCACGAGTTCCAGACTTCCAGTACTCTAAACCAGATCTACGTCGTATATCCTGATCAGAAAGTGATTGTACAAAGTTAATAACATTGTTAAGTGCAAGCAAAGAGATCTAGGGAGAGAAGAATATCGAAGCAGCCAGTTACTTATACAAGCTCCTGCTGATAAGCAGCAATTACTCTGCATAAACTAAAAACCCACCCAGCGACAAAGCCAAAACACTACAATACATGTTGTGAAATAGAGGGATCAGAGAAGTACAGGAGCATTAGTGTTGTAGGAAGTGAAGTGGGTCGTTTTCTGTGCAGAGAGTGATGTATATATGTAGAAGACGACTCAGAAACTTTTTGGAGATCAGACGAGGGGACAGGTAGGAAGAAAGTGGGAGATGGGTTGTGTACAGATGACCTTGTTGTACGCAGAAATAGGTATCAGAGAGATAGAGAGGATCACTAGTGAGTGATGATCAAAGGTAAGGAAAGGAGAGAGAAATGACCAGACAAGTTTAGACCATACTTCTACAAAAACGTGGAGACGAGAACTATTGTGAGTTGATGATTAATCGTCATGATATCCTGATGTGCTTACTCTAATCCAACATTATTTATGTTGGTCATGTGGTTTGTTGACTTGTAAAATAACCCATAATGAATACATGTTGCTTTTGATTAAATAAATATTGCACGATCCTTTGTTTGTTAATTTGATGTATGATTCTGACAGCACCTGGTTGAACAAGCCATAAATTAACCGATTCCACTAAGAATTGGCCATTTAAATTGGACTAGGAGCGATCCGATCCGATCTGGGCATCGAATCAGGTAATTATAAATCGGCCAATTCACCCTTATTCTGACCGATTAAAAGCCGATTTGGAATTAGGATGAATCGGAAAGAATTAGTTTTTATGGATAAATGACAAAATACCTTAAATGTGATATTAAATAAATTATTTAAGCATGGGTAAAATTAAAATTAAAATTTTAAAAACCTAAAATCTACCTCCCTCCATCCCTTCGCCCGTTCGCCGCCGCTGATCCCTCCTTTTGCCTGTTTGTCGCCACCGACCTCAACCCTCTGTCGCCCCTCCCTCCGCACTACAGCCGCCGACCCGTGTGAAGAAATCTGCCGCCCCTTGAATCCGCCCTCCCTTCACCCGCCGCCGCCCCTTCCTTCTAATCGTCTACCGCCGCACTTTACCGCCGACCTCGTGTGCCACCCCTTGCCTCTGCCCTCCCTCTGTTGGTCAGCCGTCGCCCTTCCCTCCGACATCGTTTGTAAAGTTACAATTTTTTTTGAAAATTTTCATGCTTGGTAAAAAATTTGGATATGGTATCATCAGTGTGCAAATTTTTTTTTGCTGTAAAATTTGATATGGTATCATCAAAGTGTAATTTATTTTTTTGAAAGTGCAATTTATTTTTGCTGTAAATTTTGATATGGTATCATCAATGTGTAAATTTTGACAAGGTATCATCAGTGTGTGCAAATTTTTTTTTGCTATAAATTTTGATATGGTATTATATGTGTACAAATTTTGACGTGGTGATGATAAATAATGATGACCTTTTGTACATATATTAAATTATAAATTTGTATATTTGTATTGAGAAATTATGTAATTATGTAATTATGTATTTCATGTATTCGTATATTTATGTTATGAGTTGTCAAATTTTTTTATATAACCGATTTAGACCGATTCAATTAAACTGATTCAATTAAACTAATTCTTAACTGATTCACTCCAATTTACAAGCTATGTATTTTATGGCTTCAAACAAGAGCTGCCATGAGTAGATCCCCCAATCAAAATGGGCCCATATACGATGGCCCAGCCAAAAAATAAAATATAAAAAATCAATAACCAAAATTGCCTTGCTCATAAATATTTATGTTGTTTAGTCTTAGCGCAGTTTGTTGGAATTTCGTTTTTATCGCATTGTTTTTATGATGAAATATCTCCTTGGATATTTGATTATGTCTGTAATGTCATCTTACAAAACTATGATGTAATATTTGCTTTGGAAAATAGAAAGTCATATACATGTATATTTTATCATGCTAGAAATTAACAATATATCAGAAATATTGGGTTTTTTTTATATTAAATTTTCTCCATCTTTAAAAAAAGAGAAACTAGTGGGAAGTTTATAAAAGAAGTGGAGGAGACAAAGATCACATAAATGGGTCCTTTGGATCCTTGTATGAGATCTAACCAACAATGAAAAGCAGACTGCTTGATCCCCTTTTCTATTCTTTTCAGAAAAATCAAAGTGGATTAACTAAAGTTTGTTCATGATTTGCTTGCTCCTTTATTCCCAACCAAAATTGTCTTCTATGAACTCCCCAAGTAGTCATCCATCTTTATCTATTCACAATACCTACCAAGTTTTCTCTGAGGCATATGATGTTGCTACATTTTATGCAAAGAAAGTAAAACAAAAAATCTAATAAACCCACAAAAAGTTCACTAATATTTCCAATGCTTGTGTATATATTGGCATTCAGTAACACTATTTCATGATTAATTGTCTTGCCCTTTGATTAACTATATGAGTAAAATTTCCTCCTGATACTTGATCCATTAGGTTTTATAGCCGGGATACCAGGCAAAGGCAAGCATAATAGCACCTCTATTCAATGCATGTACAAAATAATTATACATAATTAGCAAGAAGAGATATGAATGAGGCCTTTCTATAGAAGCAAGAAATGATCTACATATGAATTCATATAGATGTCTCATTTGTGAATTCGACCCACAAGTCTCTTAATTTCTTTCTATTGGCTGATAAATGGTTTGAATGCCGACTTCATGTCTTGAATGTTTTTCTGCATTTGCAAATGAAAGAAATTCTCAAGTTCTTCACTTTCCAAGGTGACAAAATTTCCTCGGTCATCTAGTGACTGTTACATGTTTCACTAGCCACCGACATTACAAAAAAAGACAAGGGTTAGGGTATCAATATGAAATTCATATCCACATTATTCTTTGTATGAATATAGGATCAGAACAACCCATAAACAGATAAATATATATTAAATTTTTTAATGCTAAGATAGGATTTGATCAAACACAAAACTCATTTATATCCCATTGCAGGTGCCATTCTTATCATATATACTTATTTACACAAGATTCACATCCCATACAACACCCTTAACAGGCTCTAGAATATGCAGTGGCCTGTTAAGCAGAAACAATGGATAATACTAGTCCGACCCTTTTCATCAGCACTCTGTGATAAGAATAGTTTTTTCATCTGATCTCTAAGAGGAGCCCATAACAAGGATACTTAATTTATGACTTGAACATAGAAAAGGATGCTTCACCAGCAAATGAAAGTATGGCTGTCTGTCCATAAAGGTTAGACTGTTTCTGCAGTGCCCGATCTAGCAAGGCCAATCTGTCATACACAAGTGGGCATTCTCAACCTCAACCTCTTGGTTCCTTTCTTAACATTCTGAGTAGACTTCCATCTCCAAGCTCAGCTCAGACGTAGCTCGAGTCTTCATAGGGTACTTGTCACTGCTTATGGACCCATTTGAGGCGCTCTTGTTTGTTTTTTGGCTGAGACAATGGCCTCATATCTGAGTCTCTGACCGCATAATTTTTTGGCACAGTGAAACACAAAAACATTCCCAACATTATCCCCGGACAGCAATTTCAGTCCAGCCATTTTATTGCAGGGGCTAACACCAAAAGAGAATTTGCTTCTGCCCCAAAACACATGAACCGCCAAGATGAATGATGTGCAGTTAACTGCTGTAAAAGTTTAGGGTTTCTTGAAGATGAAACCCCACCTTCCGGAAATAGAAAATGCATTCAGATGAACAAATTTTACATTAGTGAAGTCTCCACTAAGATTAGAAAGAACTCACGTTAGGAAGTAGCATAGTATGTTCTTCTTAGTAACTAGTAAGCATAAACAAATTTCAGATATCTCAAAATGACAAGATACGAAGGAAATAGAATTTTATCTAGACACCATGGTAACCAATTGAATACCATCTCAAAATTATTTCTTAAAAGTTCCTGCAACAGACTCAAAAAAACAGTAACAAATGAGAGCAAGGAATCTCATTGCAGAACCATATCCAATGAGAGCAAGCAGAGTGGTTCCAATCTGTACAACTTTGAAGAAGATTTCTTCTACTGCTTCCTATCTATGTAACAGTTAAAAATTATATAATGAAAGAATCAAGAATCTGAGAAGTGCCCACTCTTTCCAAACCAATAAACGTTAAGGAGCATATTCGTTTTCAAGGATTGGAGGTGTTCTAGTTCCCATGGCTACTGGTGCTCTAGTGTCACCAACTGTAGCCATCCCCAACGCCTCCCCTGCCTCTGCTTCTTGCTCCATCTTTGCTATTTTATGTTGTCGTTGTTTCTTCGCTGCCCAAGCTACAAGCAAGATTAGAAAAACCAATCCCAAGACTCCCCCAATGACACCCACAATAACTCTCCATGTCCTCGACCTTCTCTTTGATGGCCTCAATACTCCGGGCCCCTGAGTTGGGAGTTCGCTTGGAGCAGGAGCAAGAGCAGTGGATTCAATTGCAATGGCAAAGTGCCCCTGTGTTGCTGTTGAGCAGACGTTGCTAGACACGGGATCGTAAATTTGATGCGAACCGTGTAAATCAAACCACACACACTTGGGATCCAAACCTTCCGTCACAGCTCTTACATCTGAAAACCTGATCGAGATATTACTTATGGAAGCGTGTATGTCTAGTTCCGGCAGATTTTTAGCAGAAAGATTGGCTGCATTGTACGCAAGAAGGCCAAGAACAGGTGTGAGATAGCTGTAACCAGAGAGATTATAATACAAAGTTGACCAATTACCCAAGTTGTGATAAACAAGCACAAGCCTTTCCACATATGGTTGCACAACAACTCCAATGGGAATCTCGAATTCCTTGTACCGTGGCACCCCTTTCCTTCTCAAACTCCCACTTCTCAACCGCATTCCGGCCACATGAATGCCCGAAAGATTCGCAGGTGGTAGACCATCAAAAACCACACCAGTTCGAGGTCGAACAAATGTGCGGTAAGCATAGTCCTGCAGCAATGCATCCAATGCACGGGCATCTCCAGACTGCCCTTCAACATTTGGTATTGAGAAGAGAAGATAAACAATGACACAAAACACAGCACACCCTTGTAATCCCTCCATTCTAACAGCAAGAAGATGAGGCATATCCCCAGTTCTTCATCAAAATCCCATAATGAACAAGTGGGAATCCATCAACCAGAAGATATCACAACAAAAATGCAGTCCTCTACCTACCATGGACACCATCAAACAAGATCTAAGTACAAGGGCATGAGAATCATTTTATCATCCAAATTCTCTTCACCCTTCGCTTTTTCCAAGTTCCCATACAAGATTCTTACAATTTTCTCAAACCAAACATCCAAAGACTTCAAACAATCTCCTACTCCCAATCAAATCTTTCAAACAAAAGCAGAAGTTGACACTGTCAAATAAAAATTCCAATTACCTCAATGCTTCCAATCTCCCACCGCAATGCAGATCAATCAGCCCAAAGAGGCCAAACTTCTGCAACTCCACAAATCCCTCCAAAACCCTCAATCAAACAACCAAAAAACCCAATCCTTCCACATTTCCAGCAGCACCAACCATTACAAAGATTGCAACTTTCTCAATCTGGCTGCAACCCAAAATGCAAGATTGGGGATGATCATCAACAAGAGCTGACCAAACTTAAAAAATCCACCCAATCCATGAAGAGCTCTTCTCCCCTTCCACTCCACTTGGATTGGTCAAGCACTTAATTTTTATGTTTTTATTTTTTATTTTCTAAATTGTATGCCAAAAGTACCATTGCATAATACATGGTTGTAATTACCTGCATGTCCTCCATTGCATGTAATAAAAAAGTTTACCTGTTGCATACATTTTAATATTTATAAGAAAATGAGAGATTGATTAGAAAAAACCACTATCAGAAGATGATTCTAATAATTATTTAGATTACATGATCTTATTTTTTTAAAAAAATTACCAAGTCGTCTAACCGTCGTTAAATCTAATACATTACATCCCCCCCCCCTTAATGTTGACATACAACTTAAATTTGAATAATTAGTTGTGATTTAGAAGATTTTTTTTTTTAAGAGAGACTATTTGATGAGGTAGGAAACAGGAAGGTGATGTGATGATTATGCATTCAATTTCCTGTAACTTCTTTAAAATTCCATGTATCTGTGCAGCTTTGAAGGCATTCAATGGACTGGGGGTGAGTTGCTTCTTCTTCACATTCATTCATGGCTGCATCAGGAATTCCCAACTAATTGCCGCCACCAAGCACCTCTCCTATTAAATGAAATGGCCTTCCTTTGTTAGAACATTATAAGGTCTAGTGCTATGTTTTTCCAACTAATTTTTTTCCCATCTGATAGAAAACAAAGAGTGAGTTTTTGCACCGAGTTTAGAACGAGCATCTACAAATCTCGATTTTAAAACAGGATTAATGCATAAAAAACAAGGTTACAAGGGGGATGGCATTGTCATTAAAGAGGGAAAGCAAGTTTAGGAAACAAGGAGACCCAAAAAACAATTTAACTAAAAGTTCTATCACCTTTTGATACTTCATCACAAATCACAAGATTTCGTTAAACTTAAACCAGATTAGCAATTATTAATTGGGAAATGCAACAAATAATTTTAAAGCTGGTATGATTATCTAAGAGCCAACCTGACCGGTACACAAATTGATTCCAGTTGATGTGAATTATGTTTAACTTTACCCCACTGTTAAATATTACTCTTAATTTCCTTTCACAGCTGCAAAAGGTAAGAACTGCCGAGTATGGGCTTTAGAATCAGAAAAAGAAAGCCTACAAACAAACACCCAACAAGGTGAAACAATTTCAATGGGAAAACATATTTGCCAAGATGGTGCTCAAATGCCCCCCCCCCACCAGTGCAAGTTCATCTGCTTGTTAGAAGAAATGGACAAACATGCCCCGTTATTTTAATAAAGGATACAAAAATCAAATGCTATAATTTTTTCTTCGGTCTGACCCAGATTGCCAGCTTACATGCTCAGTTGTCACTTTATATATCTTTTAAATTTAAAAGCAATATTCACCAATTTACCCTGTTAAAATAGAAATGACAATGGAAAATGCATAATTTAGCAGGCAACGCTTATCACTTGTACATCACAGCATGTGCAAAGAGATTGAGAATTCCTCCCTCTTGGGCCGCAGCAATTCCCTTCGATTGATAACATAAACTTCACAGCACTAATATTGAGCTTACACAGCAATACAAGCAACCAGTATTCTAGTTGTAAAGCAGGGTACAAAACAGGTTGCAACTTCCATTATTTGTTAGCTATACAATTTTTTTCACATATGTAATACATATGCTACATTCACATTTCACATAAATTAGATTTCAGTCACTGGACTCGACATCTGATTTGCAGCTTAAGAACTCCCCTTAATGTAGGGGTGTATGGGATATCGCCACTTGAATACAACAATATGAACACAAAAAAAGTTATGTCATGTCTCCAAACCCAAAATCTCCAAATGATAATGACGAAATTTTGTGACCAAGAGACGCTCAAGGTTGCGGGTGAATGGATCTAAAACAATTGGAAAAGTAAGCTTGTTGACCCATCTCCAAATGATCTCAAACCAGCCGGTTTCACCAGTGCTCTACACAAAGGACAGGTCCTTTCCCTCTCAAACCTGAAACAGTAAACAGTTAAATATATTTATCACAATGTACAGCTCCTGAATAACATACGGTAGAAGACAATACAAAAAGTCATTATTTACTTCTGTGTTAGTGTGTTAATAAAACTAATCTTCGCTCAAACATTAAGATGACAAGAAAACCAAATTTAAAATGTTACATAGTTCATGAAACAACAGCAGCAAGATTAACTCTCACCATTCTGATACACAGTCTTCACAGAATATATGTTTGCATCTAAGCAAGATAGGTGCATGCATCTTCTCCTGGCAGATAGCACAGAGATCACCCGCAGCAATGACCTGCATCTAATCATATCAAGCTACAGCTAAACTGAAATCACGACAAGGAGAAATATGAAAGGACAATCTTTCAAACCAATTATGAACATGTGATACTCTATTTATTCCCTTGCAATGGCTTATCTTTGGCAAAAATATACCATTCCTTCTCCACATAAAACCTAACCCAGTGAAAACCCAATACCCCGACTCTGTCAACAGTCTGAGCATACTGACCAATCACAAGTACATGTGTGAAGCAGGTGCACCAACTAGAAGTTTAAAACTGCAGAAAGGGAGTAAATAACAGTGTGTGATCCCAAACATATGCCAAGCCCAGTTCAACAATAACAACTTTATCGCATATTAAAGATGCTAGTCACAGGCATTGTTCAAGATTTGTAAGTTACTAAAAACATCCCACAAAAATCTATTCACATCCTTGGTGCCAATGTTGACCGGTACCATTTACAACCACATGATTACAGTTCAATTCCAAACTCATAGGTATTCAAAGAAACCTAATACCAAGTGGAAAATCACACATAATTGGTGTCCACTAAAGAAGGGCAACCACATTGTAGCATTTATCAGCTTGATTGCACCCCATAATGTGATATGTAGTATTCTAGACCTTTTGTTCCACATTGGATACGAGAATAGAAAGGTGAAAACATATGATAAAGAGTAATATTCCTTATAAAATGAGAAATCCTTTTGGGAGAAAACCAAGAAAATATTGACTTTTTTCTAAACTTGCGCCTGTCATATTTATGCAGAGAGGTTGTATTAATCTTCTCTAGCTGAATTCAACCTTATGCTTTTTCCATTACACACATCAGATATCTGTGTGACATTTGCAACAGGCATTTTAAATAAATTCTAAAGCTTTTACTAGTTTTTTGCAATCTTTAGACCTATCAAATTAAAATCCCACAGAATTTCCAACCCATAATTTGCAAAACCTAATAAGCCAATTTCCAGTATTAATTACATATACATAATCCATCAATGGCTCCTCATCCGGTATAACCAATTTGGTACAATTATCTTTATATATCCTCGTAACATGAGACATCTTCACCCATATATAAAACAAAACCATTTAAGGAAGCAATGTACAATATAAAAGAAGAAAATAACATAGTTGGAAGGCAAGAGTGGCTTCTCACCTGCTCCGAAGTGGCAGAAGATCCATAATGAACCTCTTTACGGGACAGAGCTTTCAATGCTGTAAAGAAAGATTGGACCTGTAAAAAGCCAATTTAGAAATAATAAATCTATGTAACAAATGTTTAAATTATGAACAATGTTAAAAAACTGAAAGCCAAGAACAAACAAATATAAGAAAACCTTCTCCACAACAGACGTCAGCTTGAATGTCAAGTACAAGCCTGTGGTAAGGGAGGAGAAGAGGCTCCCATATTCCTTGTTCAGGAAAAGCGATACCAAACCGGTGTTGCCAACAATGCGCGATAAAGAAGTAAGAAGTACTCAATGAGAGTTAACATTTGTCCCTAAAATGAACCAACAAAAAGGACAAATATAATATGATCTAGTAGTCAGCATATATGAGAGAGAAGAAACAATCAAAATCCTAACCTGCCTACGGTAGTTACGACCTCTGCTATTTTTATAGTACATCAACAAAATACATTTCAAGAGCATTGCAGCTTGCCGGACCAAATTGTCTGAAAAAGAAAAACGGCACATTTATTAATCAATTGTACTAAGTGGATTCATTACATCCAAATATCCTATTCACAAGCCTGCACCTTAAAGAATTTTTAGCATGTTTTTAACAAGTTGAAAGTTGGTGATTCTACTATAATAACATACATGATTAAGCAAAAGAAAGGAAAAAGACCCATGTGCCATGGACCTATCATTATAGGACTAGTGAGCAATTGATACGAGTGTAACAATGATTACAACAAAGTGCATTTATTTAATGTGTCAAACATGCCAACCAATAAGAGTATGTCACTGCAAGACCTCCAGTTGCAAAATGCATACCATTCACCATAATTATAAATATCGCATGCCAAAAGGGAGGTATTGCTTTTGGAGGCAGCATAATCAGAGGGTATAAAAGATCATCATGCCTGTACCACCAATAGACAGCAACTATATGCCACATGAACATAATGGCAATCGCAACAAGAATTGAAATTCTTCTCTCTCCCTGTTAACATAAAACATAAAATAATGAGACAAGAAATTAGACAATATGAAGAATAATGCCCATATACAATCTTAAACAACATGACATATCCTTAGAAATTATTACTCAAAATAGAACCTTTGATGCAGTTTGTTTTCTCAAAATATCATTGGACTTAAACATTACTGCAGCAAGCCAGATAGTAACAAAGAATCCTGCAAGAGCATGCAAATAAATAAATCAATACCAAAAAGTAGGCTATACGATAACTTAAATCAATAAATAAAAAAGGAACCCAAAGCACAAACACATGATCAAGCTTACAGATTTACTTAAAAAAATAAATTACACAAAAAAACACTACAAGGAGACCTAGACTAGAATATAGTGTTCTATCACAAGAGCAGCCATTCGTCATAAAATCAGATCTAAAGTAATAGTTTGATTTCCAATATTAAACACTGTCCATGCCAAATAAAATGGTGGGTCAACAGTAGAGACAACAACTTTTCAAAAGAACTCACTTGCCTTTCAAGGAAATTAGTAGGTAACATAGAAAAAGTAATGTCCATATAACAGCAACTTGACTATGGGCCATCTTTATCAATAAATGCCTTAGAAAAACACATAATAAAAAATCAAAATAATTCTTGAACCTAAATTGTTTCCCAAGACACAACAAATAAAAATAAGTCACCACTTTATTGTTGGGTTTCAAATATTTCCAATATTTATGACTCAATCACACTAAAGCACAGCTAGCAAATGTTATGTTTCTCCCTAAGCAATACAGAAGCAACCTGTCAGTTACCCAAACAAACATGATTAATCAGTCATAATGAGCTTCACTTGTAATTCATCACAAATTATATCGTATATGCTCTGACCGGCATTAGACTGATAGAAAAGATTATAGCCAATGATTGACATAGAACATATCCCACATAAACATCATAGCAAATGACTTCTCCTCAAAAAGATCAATATTTCATAGCCAGAACATTTATACCTCAATCATAAAAAACTACTCATACAATGGTATAGACATATCCAACCACACAACAAATCATCTCCAATATTGATCCCCTTCCAAAACAAAACGCCCTTACCAAATTCCCACATGCAAACACACTCTATCAACTCAAATAATAGCTAGTCATTTCCTGTTCTTCCGTAGCCAAAAATTTGACACTGATGATGAACCAATACCTTGCAAATGCTGCCGAATAAACACAACCAAGAGGAGCAAAGAAAAGGGAAGAATCTGCTCAATCCACCTAGCCGCCTGCTGAATATCATATCTTTGATAGGAAGAATCCCTATTCCCACCCCCGCCCCATTCCCCTGCTCTCCCTCCTCCCCACTACTAGCCCCAACCAAAGACGACGAAGAAACCGCCCCTTCACGACCGGCTGGTCCAACCTCCCCACCCGCCTCCTCCCGCCCCTGCACCGCCATCACCGCCGGCTCGCCGGCCCCAATTATCCTTATCGAAACCTCCCCACCACCACCCCCACCGTCGCCATCCTCCCTATTGGCGGCATGATCCTCGACCAAAACCTCGGCCTCCAGGTGGCTCGATCGGCCGGTGCGGATGACGCCGGCGTTCTCCAGAAACGACGTCAACGACGCCAGGATCAAACCCGCCGCCGAGAACGGCAAGCCATACCGACTCCTCCCGCCGGCGCCGCTCACCGGCGGCGAGCTCCGGTACTCATCGCCGCCATTACGGGAACCATCCATCACCTCCAAAATCTACACCAAACCCCCTCCTCAAATCAACACCACCTTAGCTTGCCGATTCGGGAAGCAACCTCCAAAGAGGGTTTCCGATACCGCCGGCCACTACCAAACCCTAGAAGAACCTTTGGTCCCGCAACCAACGAACGCGACGATCCCCTCCTCCCACCGATCGGAGAGCCGCAAAAGAATCAAACTTTTCGGAGCCGAAGCAAGAACCCATCACCGCGATGCCATCCAGAGCCCAGATTTCGGCCGCTCCTGCCCGTTTCCAGTCGGAAGTAGGCGAGGAGAAGCTCGGAAGATGGGGAACGGATGGATTTTGACTTCTGTTTTTTCTTAACCTTTTAAAAAAAAAATGAAGGGAGGGATGCAATCTATCGAACCGATTACATTTTAAAAAGTGTTGTCTTATTTTTTTCATTATACCCGTTGACTTCTCCAAGGAAGAAAAAGTTTCAATCTTTTGCTCAAAGAACTTCAGCAGCAGCGACACCAGTCGGCAAGGAATGGCAAGTCTATGTATCTTTATCACCTCTCGCATCGTCAGTATGGTTTCGGCAGCTCTGGTAGTGGTGACGGGCTCTTCCATCTTCGGGTCGTAGTCGTCAATAATTACGAGGCAACAACAATCTCCTCAATCGCCTCTTCCATCGTTGTGTCGTAGTCATCGATGATTGCGAGGCCGTTGCAACGACGACCACCACCACTGTTAGGCCGGTCGTTCGCCACCACTTACGCCTTCGTCGGCTCCTCAACGCCAACCACACTTCGATTACCTTAGTCGGCTCCTCCGCCTTGAGAGCCTCCCTCCCTTCTGCAGGTCCGGCTCCGTTGGCTCAACTGAAAATCAACTTGCCCATTTTACTTTTTTAGCGGGTTTTTTCTTAGTTAGTGAACGTGGCATGGATTTGCAGGGGAAATAGGACTGAGAAGCCGATTGCTCCACTTACAAGTGTTAATTGAGCGAGCAAGCTGAGCTCAATATGTATTCGAACTCGGTTCAAATAGTTCAAAATTTATTCGAACTCGACTCGAGATCGAAAGAGTTTTGAACATACATGCTCGAGTTCGACTCGAATATCTTTTATGTGTTCGAGCTCGAATTTTTGTGAGCTCGTTCGCCCAGCTCGTTCGTTAGATCGAAACCAGCTCGATTAAAAGTCAAAAGTACCTCACTTTAAAAAAAGCCAATGTGGTTTAAACCCACAAACTTAAAGTCATTAACGTGAATACTTACCATCTCAACTATCTTGCTTTCTTTATTATTATATTATATATATATATAATATAATATAAAGACTATATTATTATATTATTTTATCGAGTCGAGTTTGAATCGAACTACGAGTCGAGTTTAAGTCAAGTTCGAGTTATAACCGAGTCGAGTCGAGTCGAACAGGACTTTGCTCAAGTTTGGCTCGTGAGATTCGAGTTCGAGTCGAGATTTAAATGACGAGTTTTGAGTCGAATTAAGCTGAACCGAACGCTAAATATTCACGAGCTGACTCGCTTAATTAACAACCCCAGCTAGCTACAGCTACACTCTTACTCTTGAAGTTTCAATGAAGATGATATGTCTCTGCGATACCAAAAATTGGATGAATAGAAAAGCTCTCGGCCTCCCACCATTCATGACAATATTTGTCGTTGCATTGACTTCACTGAACCAAACTGTTTAAACCAAAAGCAGGGATTGTTTGCCCACAGCTAGTTGAATTTGAAGATGTGTTTGGGAAAGTGCAGCTGGCTATCTACAAAATTTCACCAAGGGAGGAGCATTGGGGACAAAAATAGTTGGGATGTGGATCAGACTATCAGTGATGGACTGCTTTGGGAAACGAAGACGACGATTATATGTTCGGGGAAGAAGGAAGGATAAAATAGGAATAAAAAATCCAATGATGTGTTTGTTTAACGGCCTTAGATTTTGTTCCCATCCAACGACACATGCAACGTACCGCACTTTAAATGTGTGGTGCGTTCGTATTTTGAAAATTCTTCCATGCATTGTGTCTTACTACATTGAATATTTAGGGATCGTCATCATCTGATAGATCTCAACAAATTAAGGTCAAGCGTTATTGATTCTTTCTTTTTATTTTATCTTATGTAGATTATATCAATTTTTAGTTCTAACTTTTTCATATATATATTTTTATTGCCTTAATCAACATTTTTTTAGATCTATCACAATCTCTATTAATACCCTTATATTTTTTAATAATAACATTAAAAAGATGTCTTTTCATATGCCCAAACCAATACAACTTGTGTTTTATCATCTTCTCTTTAATTAGTATCACCATTAATTGTGCATGTATAGTGTTCTTAAAAATTCAGTTTTAAGAGTTTTTCACACATCCATCTCATCATCCATATCTCAACTACTCTTATTTTTTCAATATGCATTTGTTTTATTGTCTTTAACATTTTATTTTGGAGAATAATTGTTCTATAAAATTTACCTTTTTAATTTCATATGAATTTGTTTGTTAAATAAAACTCTAGAAGTAGTTCTCCATTTTAGCCATCTAAGTGCAATTTTATATTTGGCAACCTCATCAATGTCCCCACCTGTATTTAGCATAAAGACAACGTATTTAAAATGCCCATTTTATGGTAACTCGTGGCTTTTTAAATAAATAAAAGAATTCTCCGTCATAGTGGTCTTATTCAAATTATATTTCATGTACTCTATTTTTCTCCGACTAATTCTTACACCTTGTAATTCTAGCATATATATCTATAATTTCAATTTGCCTTCAACTCCTTACCTAGAAGTATCAATCAACACCAAATTAACTACAAATAGTATGCACCATAGGCCATCATCTTGAATATTACGAGTCTATTCATCTATTACATGGGCAAAGAGGTAAAGGCCCAAAGCAGATCTTTGGTGTAAACCGAACTTTCATTGAAAAATCTTTTATTTTGCCTATCAAAGTCTTCTCACTAGTACTAGCATTAGCATACATATGTTTAATGAGTTCAATGTAAAGCCTTGGGGCATTTTTTGCTTCTAAAACCTTCCAAATCAATTTCCTTAGGACTCCACTATATGTTTTCTTTAAGTTAATAAACATCATATATAGGTTCTTTTTATTTTCTCAAAATTGTTCCATTAATTGTCTCGATGTAAAGATAGCTACCGTTGTAATTCTTTGTGGCATGAAATCAAATTAGTTATACCTAACTGACGAGACACGTAGCACATGTTTTTCCGCCTACCACTTCCCGTAATTTCATTGTGTGGCCCATTAATTTTTCTTCCTCTAATTTGAATAATTTTGAATATCACCCTTATTTTTGTAGATTGGTATGCCAATATTTTTCTTCCATGCATCCGACATTCTTTGGAGACCACAAAATCTTATTAAAGGCCTTAATCATCTATATGAGACCAATATTGACATTATACTTTTAAAAATCAATCGGAATAAAATTGGGGCCAACCATTTTTCTACTTCTATTTTTTCTAATGCATCTTTGACATCTTTTACCTTGATATTTCTGTAATAAAGGAAGGGGTTTGGCTCACCATTCACATCCTCCCATTGGAATCACCATTTCATTTAAAAGGTTACAAAAATATCTCTTTCAACGATCTCAAACTTCCTCATTCTTCATCAACACCTTGTCCTCATCATCTCAACGCCTTATCCTCGTCATCTTTAATGCATCTAGCACCCTTACTATCTTTACTTTTTTTTGGTCCCTTAGCTCGATCAATTTATAAATTTTCACTTTAACATCTTTTGATCCTAATTCACTGTAGAAGTTCTTATATGCTTTGAGTTTGACATTTGTCAACATTCTTTTGGTTTTAGTTCAGATGTTTTTGTAATGCTTCTGATCATCAATATCGATATACTCACTTCTTTGCCATGTTTTGTAAGAGCACATTTTAAACTTCATCATTCCACCACTATGTTTCTTTATTCTTATATCGGCCACGCTTGGTTCCTCAAAATACTTATTTCCCTATTCTTTTTATGCGAGAAGTTATTGTATTTCACATCTCCCTACTTTCCCCATCAACCCCTCAAGCTTTACTTTCTAAATGTTTTGCCTTAAACTTGATGAGAGACTCATTCTACAGGTTCCACCATTTAATTGTAGGTTTAACGTTCTAGGTTTTATAATTCTTCACCCCTTTGAAGAGTATGTCTAGGGTTAGGAGTTGATGTTGAGTTACAATTAGCTCACTAGGGTATGAGTTTGTAGTTCTTACAAAATAGATGATCATTGCTCTTTAACACGAAGAAATCAATTTGATTATTATTGCCTTCACTCTTAAATGTGATCAAGTGTTCGTCTTTCTTCTAAAAATAGGTGTTTGAAATACATAAAATAAAACAAAAAATTAATATGCTAGATTCTAAATATTTAATATTTTATTTATTTATTTATTTATATTAAATATTTAGGATCTTTATTCTAAATTTTTTGTTTTATTTTATTGATTTAAACATATTTTTTATAATTATATTAAGTTTATGTTTTTTTCTTCATTGTGTGTAGAGAAATTGAATTTGAATGATTGAGTTTGAATCAATTTTGAGGTTTATTTTTTCCAAGGAATAAATTTCATAGTATTTGGATCGAGTTCAATTTAATATTTTTAAGTGACACAAGTATAAAAACATAAAAGCAACTCTTTAAATTAAATATTTGACGAAATTTATATAATGAGACTTATTAATCAAGTCTTTTGTGATATGATACCGATTATAATTGTAAAATAGGAACATAAAGGGGATATTTTAAAAAAAATACATAAAAAAACTTGGTGGGTTATATTAAAAATGAGATAAGATCAAAGTGTCCAAAAATAATTTTATCACATTTGAAGCATTTGTCGATTAATTTCTTTTAAGAAAATAACTAATAAGAAAAAGAATAATACTTTGTTTGACATCTGATTTGTCTCTATTTTGAAAAGCTACTGCAAGAGCTTTGGATAGCAGCTGAGTGATTGTGGTTTCTCACCCTAAAATAAAATTTATGATATAAACAGTTATACATTTATCAAGCCAAACTGATTCAGATAACTTTATGACTTGATTGTGAGCTTAAACTGTCTTTGAAAAACATCTGCACATTCATGTTCACCCAAGAGGCCATGGCTGCATCTATTAATTCACACAAAGTGGATCAAGCAATCAAGCTATCAACCCACCCAGATATATGAATATCATGATGCTTGGGAAGGCAACCAACATTGATATCATAAAACAAGTATATGCACTATATGAATTCTACTCTACAGTGATCGCCACCTTCTACCACTGTAACTATTAAGCCTCTTGAAAAAGAAAAATGTCCTTTCTCATCTGTGTTAAGGTACGATTTAAGTATTTGTATCATTTTAATTTATACCCGGTTTTTAACCTAAAATTTTCACGAAATCCTTTTTTCATTGAAAATCACTAGTTAAAAGATTGATGATAAAATATATTTTTAATATTTGATAAAATATTGCATTCATAATTTTAGAACCTAATTTTAACCTAAGTTGACATGCTTAATTAATTATGTCCTATATTGATTATAAATCGGGTATGATAACCAATGCAATATTTATAACTATGATCTATTCTATAAAAATCTATACTCACATTTGTCCCTTCAAAATTTATGTATCATGGTGCAATTTGATGGACATAATATGTAGCTTCCAATCTTCACATTCAATGAGGCTAAAGGGTCAATCATCGTTTAGTTAATCTATTTTCTACTCTAGACAATGACAACATAATTTTCTTCTCAGTCCACATAAATATTTCTTCCTATCATTACAATATACTTGGAAAAATAGACAATGACAACATCTCTTATCTTTTTGGCTTCATGTGTGAAAAGTGTACATGCTATTAAACGATACATCTCTAGTATGCTTAGAAGGTTTCAACAACAAATACCAAGGATTAATTAATAATGAGTAAGGATTAATTAGTAATAAGTATGATTGTGCATGTATGTCAAGCTCAATCCAGATGTAAATCTCATTCTTATTTTTCCTTAAAGAACATGGCAACCTTCATCTTTGGTTATAATGTCAACCTTGATTGTCCAATCATCCACTGTTTAAAGAAATCAATCTTAAAACCATTATAAAATGTAGCTGATTGAGCCATCTTAATACAATTTTGATGATCATGCCTGCCTTTG
This sequence comes from Piper betle, assembly GCA_033002965.1. NCBI lineage: Eukaryota > Viridiplantae > Streptophyta > Magnoliopsida > Piperales > Piperaceae > Piper > Piper betle. The sequence goes on along the minus strand of JAURVB010000501.1, from coordinate 77,078 downwards.
TTTTAAAAAAAGTTCCCTACTTTTACTAGAGTGGTTAAACTCGACTTGAATTTGAAAACAAATATATCAAGTTAGAATTAATATTCAAGTTTGAAGGATCAACCAAATTAATCATATCAAGAAAAATCCCATTGTTATTTGTAAATGTTTTTTTTCCATAAAAAGATGGCACCCCACCTATAAATATAAAATAAAAATAAAATCTTGCAAAAAATGCTCTTTTTTGTGAGAGAGTTGTTCTTAATCTCGAAATTTGATAACCAAATCATACCGATTGGTTCTTCCCACAAGCTGATTGGCAAAAGGAATACAACATAACTTACATTTTACAAACATTTAATTGAGAAAAATAAAGCTCACACAAAAATGGCAAGCACCAGACTTGCAAGCTAAAATCACAACTCATGATGTTTCAAGCAATGCAATGAGGAATTCCAGAGGGTGTCTGTGGCCAATATCCTTTTCCTCTCTTAAAAATTCAGGTCTTGATACATGGTCTCACCAAACGAGATTGCTCAGATAGTGCTTGAGTCTTGTTGTTTCATGTCTCCTTTCGTTGCCTTCAAACCAGATGCAGGTTGTATATTTCCTGTTGGAGAGATCATATCTCTGGCTGTTGGCGAAGGAGAAGAGGAAGGCAAGCTATGAACCAAATTTGATGGTCCAGGAGATGTTGGCCCGGTAAAGCAAGATGATGGGGACAGCATCTCAATGCCCGGTGGTGGCGTAGGAACTACTGGACGGATGTCTACATCAATTGATGGGATTCCAACGGGATAAACTTCGGTAACTTCCTCATGTCCCTCATCAACGTATACAACATCTTGCATGGTAAGCTGATGATACTCAACAATTTCTCGAAGAAATCGATTTTCTCTCGCGTAAATTGAATTTTCATGGGCTAATCTAGCCTTTTCAGCCAACAGCGTCTCCAGTTGCAAGCGTATCTACAATCATTAAATGCCATAAGCAAACACCATGTTAAGAAAATACATAAAAATCATTAGAATAATTACTCATGCTAGAGGAGTTACCCTCCGGTTATTAGAATTTATCACCAATTCATGAATATCAAAATCTTACGAGGCAACATGGCTGCTACATTAAAAAACAGAAATCATATAAAAAGCCTAAGAGAACCACAGTTGCCTTTTGCTTCACCAAAGTAAAAAACAACTAAATATCCTATGGCAATTCCCCTAAGAAAAACCAATAGTCTTGTTAATATGATGTAAAACTGAACTTTTGGCCTTCCCTGGCCAAGGTTGCACATTAACAAATTTTGCCTAAGCACAATTAACATAAAACAAAAAGAATTACCAGATCATCATCTTCTGGATTATCTCCTTTATCACGGCTCTCTCGAAGAATTTTATTTTCCTCTTCAAGCTGAGCACATCGCTGCTTTGCAAAAGCAAGATCGGCCTTCACAGTTTTTAATTCACGCAGAAGCACTTTTGCTTTAGCTGCCATTGCCATTGCCACCTAAGAACATAGTGGAGGCTATAAATCACGTATAGCATATTATCAAGGCATTCAAAACACAAGTTTCCTTTATCTACAGGCTACAAAAGCCTAACTTTGTTGGACAAGAAATATAGAGGAATGAACAATTTCAGCCCAATGTAAGCTAGAAACGAAGAAAATATTATAGATGCTCACTTCAATATTGCTCTACTGCCATCTAACAACGTACTTTGCTAACTAGACACGCAAGTATAGGGTTTTTTTGGTTTATCGCCCAGGAAGTAGGCACCAACCACTATAAAACACGGACATACTTATCAAGAAAGGAAGGAGATTAAAACATAAACCAAACTCGCTTAAATCTTCCTAATCTTTCCAGAAAACTTTACCAAGATTATTATCAACATAACAATTTTGATTTTAAGGCATATTAGAAGATTGCGACAACGCAACATAAACCAGTGATACACATATGCCACCTTACGTCGCGTGATGCCTTGAGTTGTGTCTCTTGATCTGCTTGAACTGTCTGACTAACTAATTGCCGCTGCCCAACAAAGTCAATAACTGTAGGTTGATGTATAACACTGCTAGCAGAACTGGTTGCTCCTCTTCTCCTAATGTTCAGCTTTTTGGTTTCTGAAATTATGTCACCTGTCCTATTTTCCACAATACTAAGACCTTCCTGCAGAATGGCAACAGAATATAAGAAAAGAAGGAGAGAAATGAAGTAAGCACATTCAATAAAAACAAACAATGAAAACAAAATAAAAGATCATTCTGTTTAGGACAGAGCAACATGCATAACCCAGAAAAGAAAGATAGGTAAATTTAGCTGCACAATTGTTGCTCTTACAGTAAAAATCCCACTCTGGATCATGGGAGATAATGACAATGCATGTTGCCCTTACTAATGAAAAGATTTACAATGAAATTCATCACAACTAAACAAAGCAACTTACCTCCAAAGCATTCCCGATTTTCTCACCAATTTGATTAAGAGAAGATGTAATTGCTCCTAAGCCTCTTTGCAACTTAGGGCTTTCTAACTTGCGGTTTCCCTCTGGCGCTTTATACGAACGACGAAGCTATATAATTTGAGAAAAATTTTTTTTAAATGACTGAAAAACAAATGAAACTAAACCTACCTTAATCAAACAGAATATTTCGTATAAAATCAAAAGCTTCCAAAATCCCCTCCCTAAACTTATAAACTAATGAAGGCCGATCCCGATCCTCATATTTTTTTTAAAAAAAGTATAAGCAGCTTTTCTAATGCCAATTACACACAATTTGAATATCAAATTGCTAGAAGTGAACTCCTGGGCTTTGTCCATAATTATCAAGAGAATGAGGCCATTGAATAACGTTTAAATTTCAAGCTGACTTGCTCAACGCCTTCTCCATGAGACCACATCCTCATGGCTAATTTATTCAACATGACACAACCTAGTGGACATTCAACTAACAATATGTTCTGTGTAAAAGTAATTAATAGGTTAGAGAGTGCACAGCATGAACCGAACAGACACATGAGCAAAAGTACTAACAGGATCACACGTTGGTGGGTCAATCATCTGAGGTCTCGGAGATCTCTTAGAAGCTTCAAATTCCTTGGCCGCATTTTCATCCTCGAGAATAGACTTAGCTTTTCTAGCCAGTACACCCCATAACCCATACTTGGACTCGTCCAGGCTTTTCATGGATGTATATTCATATGTTGGGGAACTATCCTAGAGTACAAAAAAGTAAAATATTAACAAAACATACAATGAACAACACCAATACAAAAACAAATTAAAATCAGACTTTTCACAAGCAATAAAGCAACATGATCAGATGCAAAAGTTTACAGCAAACTCATCTTGTGCTAGAACTTAAATTTGCTAGAAGATAGAAACAATGCATATGAGTTAACATTTCAGTTAGCCAACTACTATAAATACAACAAAGAGATGCACGGCTACCATTGCCTCCCAGTCCATTTAACCTTCTATATGATCCAACACAGGAAAAAGCAAAACAAATACAACAAAATACTCCCATGACTGTCATCACAACTTCTTTAAAATATACGCATATACCAAAAGCAATAAAAAATGTTAACATCACCACATCTTAATTTCAATCATCCTTGACCCACTACAATATAAAATTTAAATTTGCCTCCTCATTGAATGATTATTGACTAGAAATGCACAACTCAAAGTACTGCAATAGAAAAGATCAAAGGAACAATTAACCACCTGGCAAGTTAATCTAATTTGGTGAGGAAATAAAGATGCTAACTGCTACCATTGCCAACGATTGGATTTAACCTTTCTGAATGGTCTCGGAAAAGTAGAAAAACTCATTTTATGACAACCATTGCACCTCCAGAATATTTTCACAAGTCGCATCCCACACCTTAGTCTCATCTATTCTCTACCCGTCTGCAAAAATACCTTAAATCTTGTTTCCCTACCTCGTTGGGTGAACCCTACCAAGCATGCACAATTCCCAATTCTCACATAAATTATGTCAGGAACAAAGAATAATAATCAAGATAACAATTCAACACCCAGGCAATTTAAACAAATTAGCCAAGGCAATTAAAATGTCAGACACTCAGGGCAAGTACTTGTGGGAGAAACATTAAGTGACTCCTGAGCTGAGAATTCGACTTCAATTAACACATACAAACCTATAATCAGTATAATCATTCAACCACCAATCACTGATCATGATACAAACTTCAAATTTGCAGCACGAATCCATCATGAAGGTTCATCGTTGTCACATCAATCAACTCATACAACCCAAAATGGTGAAAACATTCCACCAGTCGCAATCTTGACACAAACATTAAATGGCACCACAAATCCACCTCATTGTTATGGCACTAATCAACACATACAAACCCACAAATGGTGATATAATTCCACGGACAGCAATTGTGATGCAATAAAAGTCCACCTAAAAATTAATTATTCTGACACCAAGAGATACAAACCTACAAATGGTGAAATCATTCCATAAATAGCAATCATGGTATTCAAAATTCATCCTTCTCAAACCAATCGACACATTCAAACACACAAAAGACGCAATCATTCCACCAGCTGCAATCATGGTACAAAATTCAAATTTCAAAAAGTAAATCCACTCAAGAAAATTCGTTCTCCTCCCACCAATCAATCAAACACATACAAACCCACAAACAATGAAATCGTTTCGCCAACAGCAATCACGAATCCATGACACAAAATTCAAATTGCAGGAGCACAAATCCTCCTCCAAATTTATTGGTCTCGCACCGATCAACAAACGCAAACCCACAGACAGCACACTCATTGCACAACCCATATCAATCATGACACAATCACCAAATTTCGACACACAAGTCTACCACCAAATTCATTGTTCTCACACCAACCAACGCATAAATACCCACAGAATCATAATACAAAACCTCAAATTTCGATTCAAAGTCCACCTCAAAACTCACAATAGCTGCAATCTCTCCCCCGTTCGCAACCACGGCACAAATATCAAATCCGCCTCAACTACAAATCAAGCTCAAACAACAAAGATCAAAGCAAAGTGAAGTTCCAGGGCTGTACCGGTCGGGAGGAGGAGGAGCCAGGGCGGCGGAGGCGGTCGGGCTCCCGGTATGCGGATTCGCCGTAGGCGGAGGACAGGGAGGAGTCGCGGTGGGCGGAGGAGGCGCGGATGGCCTGGGCGGCCAGCGACGATCCCTCCGGCGGCGGCTCGACGTCGGGGAAGGTGGACGCCCTCGCCATCTGGTGCTTCCTCCGGTACGCCATCCCCCCGCCCCCACCCTACCCGGCCCGCCTCAGATCCGACGCCGACTCGATCTCCGGCAACGGCGACGGCGGCGGCGGCGGCGACGGACAGAGATGGGAGATCTTCGGGCGGGCGTTGCCTCAAATTCGAGCGCTGCCCCGTTCCGCGGAATTTTGGGGGCGGTGGGGCCCACCGGGGGGTTTGACAGGTAAACGGGTAATCGGGTGAGATCGGGGAGGGCTGACGTGGCCGGTGTTTGCCGGGCCGACCGGTCACGTACATGATGGACGTGGCGGCCTTTGCCTCGAATTTGAGGCGAGCCCTGTCCATGCCCGACGGCGGCAAGGAGGTTGGGGGCGGTATACGGGCAAGCCAAACGGGTATACGGATAGGGTTGACTTTTTTGGCAAGGGATGACGTGGCTCCGACATTCGCTTAATCAGTGGGGCATGCCATCAAGTGTAAGCCGACGGGTTTTTGTAAAAACTACGGGTTGAATTGATCACTTTGGTCAAAGGGTATGTACGAGTGTGTTTGTTCCATTTTTTAATCCAATTCTTAGGACGTGGTGTCAAAAATATTTGTCATATGCGCTCATGTACAAGACCATGCCGTCTTTATTCTTATACTAAGCTAATATTTACATAAAAAACTATATAAGCTTGTGTAATTAATATTTACATAAAAAACTATATAAGTTAGTGTAATTAATATTTGGCTGAGGTATAGGAAACGCAAGAGAATGAAATAAGTGTAATCAAGAATCCTGGTACCAAACAATTAGCACTAAATTAATGTAACAGTGAGTAGTGAGTGGCACGATCAGAGCTATGGAAACAAACTCACTCAGATCATTAGCATGGTTGCAATAGGGAGAGTGGTCATCATATTCGCCCTGCAGCAGAGGCGGCAAGGACCACGGGTTAGGCAAAGACAGAGACGATGAATAGAACAAGTGAAGCAAACGCATCGACCGCATCTCGTAGCTAGGAGATGAAGGTATACATACATATTGCCCCCCTACCTGCTCGAATATCTTTTACCGTATTTGAATTTGACTCAAGCTCAAATACACTTAGATTATTTAATTTTTTCGAGTTCAAACCCAGCTCGTTCGTGAAGCTCAAAATCGGCTCAATTAAAAAATAAAATTACCTCACTTACAAAAGTACAATTAATGTGAATTAAACCCACAACCTTGAAATCATCAACTTAAATACTTACTATCTCAATTATCTTTTTTCTTATTATATTATATTATATATATATATATAATATAATATAAAAATTATATTATTATATTATTTTATCGAATTAAATTCAAGTTATATCTAGATCGAATCGAGACGAACACGACCTTGCTCAAACTCAGCTCGTAAGATTTGAATTCAAGTCGAATTCGAGCTCGAACATTTAAATGTTGAATTTCGAATTGAGTCAAACTGAGCCCGAACGCTAGATACTCCCAAGCTAGCTCGTTCAATTAACAACCCTATACCCAAGGATATTAGCACAGTCAGACGAACATATAGGAATAAAGAATAGAGTCTAATCTTATAGGAACAAACTTCTAATGCTATAACCACAATTGTATTAATTGTATTAATTCATGTAATGGTCAATGCGAGAGGATAATATCAAAAGATTACTCTGGTTTAATGCACTCTATCACTTGCATTAGCTCCAGGTACTTCGGAGAGAGAAGTCACTAATTAATACGTATTATAACAAAACTTACCTGCTCTAATATCCAAAAAGTACATTTATGAATAAAATATTCAAGTTCAAGACATGGTTTTGTTTTTTAGAAAGTCTTGAATCCATTGCATTTATCTAGAATCATGTTAGGCATGCAAACTGACCTCTACTTTTAATCAAAATTTTCAACCACCGCAATTCTTTGAGCTTGGCATGCCCAGCCTGCAAAGGAGTTGATGATTACAATATAAAAGTTGACTATAAATACAACCTGAGAAACACGTTTTTAGGTCATAAGATTAAAAAATAATCTACCTCACAAATTACCGTTGATTCTTGGAAGACGGAAACTCCAGTTTATGACGTTCGATCGCCTTCATCCTGTACTCACATAGATTATTTCACAAAGCAAACCTTTTGAGACATTCAAAATAAAGGATAAATACCCGCCGAGTGATTGTTTCGGCAGAATAATAGCCGCTTCCCATTAAGAAGCTCGTCAAGACCTATCTTACAAGTGGTAGTTTGTATATACTACACTATTGCACATTATATGTTCTCAATTTAGCTAGAAGCTCTTCTTTACAAAAATTTGTTCAATACAGTTCTTGTTGAATGGGCAGTGTCATCTCCTGCTGGCCTTTGTTGATTATCAAGCTTCACGGAAGAGGACAAGGCACAACATATAACAGAGTTTACCTGTTTTCTCAAACGGGCATTATCAATAAAAATGTCTGTCAACATCTTTTTGACGTCCTCTTCCGTTGCACCCTGTGTCTCACCATTGATCATCATAGCATTCCCTTGAAACTTATTGCCATCATTCCTGCTAGCTGATGGCACAATACCTTCGTCAACTTCTGCTAATAGTTGTGCCTGAATAAGATAAATTCTTTTAAGCGCATGGCGAGAGGTTCAACACTATCAATTTGCAATTACATTTGTGAATGATTGAAAATGATCAAACGCCTATTTGAAGTCGTGATCAGCAGCATATGTGCACCAGATTAGACAGTAGAGTGACAAAATGATGGACAAGAATCTGTCAATACATGGAAATCTAACTGAACAATTAACTTTTTACAATTTAACATATGAAGGAGTAGGGTAAGAAACTGTAAGTCAAAACACAACAAGGCAAAAAACTATTACACCACATGCACAATAAAACAGAAGGAAAGGCCAATTGAAATCTTAAGAATAGATCCTTAAAAAACTTAGAACAAACTTCACATGAAACCATAAGATTAACATATTCCAAAGCAAACATTCAAAGAGCCTAAGGTTTCAAGATTTACCTCTGCAAGGAGGAGGCCTATTCGATTATCAGATGTTGTCAAAAGATCCATAGCATCTGTAAGAGATGACGAATCCACGGTAAATTTATCCTCCTTTTCAGAAAGGACATTGACACTACACTCCTGAAGTCTTTCTCTAAGAATTTTGCATTCATGTAATAACTTCTTCCTTGATAGTTTTGCATGCTCCTTTTGTTCGTTTTCCTTTCGAATTACTCGCTGAAAGAACAGAAAAAAGCAGGAATAAAGTCAATACATGTTTAATTAACAGCACACTGTTACACTCAGTGAATCTAAAGGTCACTACCTCCAATTCAGCTTTGTCCTTCATGGTTTGATTTAACTCCTGCTGGAGTTCATTTTGATTTATTCTAAGAGACTTAACCTCCTTCACAAGAGCTTTGATATCTGCTTTTGACTTTGCCTCCAGCTCTACTTGACGCTTTCTAAAATCCTCCAGTTGTCCTCTCTTCATATCCAATTCCCTGAACAATGTTTCTCTCTCACTGATGGCAGATCTAGTAATTGATTCAGCACGAACTCTTTCATCCTAAAAATTACTTCAAATTTTTAAATAATGTACATCAACTTCGCATGTGAAATCAGGTAGATAAACTGATGAGAAGGCCAGAGCACATTAATTTGCAACAACAGGCACTCCAGACTAGAAAAATTGCATCACATAATACTTTTACTAACTTACCAAAGTAATAAGTATTTATCTTTTATTTCATTCAAGACGGCCAACATACTCCTCTGATGAGTTTGGTTTGCTCGCGCACTATTCCATAATTTATTGGGCATCTCATTCATGGAAAACATGTGCCCTTAAATTTCAGGATTTTTAAATTTCAAACAAGAGACAATATGATCCAAGACTCCTTTGTAGAAGGAGAGTGTTAGTTTGGTTCAGCCTATTCTGCTTACATCAGGTAAGTTTTGAGTATTGAAGATGTAGTTCCTTCAATTTCATGAATACATGCGGTAGACCTATTCTAATAGCTTGAGCTTTCCGTGGAGTCATTTCAAGCAAGCATGTTGTAATTATCATTAAATGAACCACAAAGATTAAATGTCCTCTTAATTCTCATTAAAGTAACCACAAAGATTCACAACCTAGAAGTTGAGTGATGCAGTGCACCCTTAGATACTGCATGTGCTATCAAGAACATTATATGAAGTCAGACAAACCTGTTCAAATATAAGCTTTGATTCCAAATCCATAGATTTTGTACGAAATTCTTCCATATCCCATTGCATTTGAGTCATTCTTTCCCTTTCGACTAATATTGCTTGCTGCAAAATTTCTTTGCTTCTCTGTTTAGTAGATTCTAGCTCAACGTCCAGGTCTTTGACCTAGATAACAGAAATAAGTACATAAATAACAGCTTCAAGATAAAGGAGCCAGTGAAAAGAAAACCATCATTTATAAATGTTCAATGTCCTGTTGAAACAAGTTAGAAAACAATATAATTTTAAAAAACTATTACAATCAAGACTTGGCACTATTATTGTATGCCTTCACCTAACGACAACCGAGACTTCAAAATAATAAATACTAAAAATATGTCTCGAGTTGTTTAAAATTAAAGTGTTAATAGAGCATGAAAAATAGAAAAAAAGAAAATTATTACAAGGAAGACAGCTAAATATGGATCACATCTGAATGGTAATAAAGCTATAACGAGGGAGAATTACACACCCAGCCTCTCAGAATACATGGAGCATGTTGTCAATCATCATAACCACAAATGGAAATGTTAAAAAATACAAGGTGATTAATAGATGAACAAACCAGCACTATAGATACATCTTACCAAACAAGTACAAGGTTGATCAGGTTCATTTATTCCCACTATTAGACGTTAAACACTAAAAGATAAAATGCTACCACCCATTATAAAAGCTTTAAGACATAAGGAAAACAAAGTTTACATCCAACATAGCAGTTCCTTGCCTTGACCTATCAAAAAAAGTTCGTTACCTTTGTTGAAAGGTACCCTTTAACAGCAATCTCTTGATTTAATCTTGCTATGAGATCTTCCATGTCTGTTTTTGCTGTAGCTAATCTTCTCTGCATGGTTTTTAGGACCCTATTCATCTTATTCCTCTGATCCAAAGGAAGAACAATCTGAACATTGTCTAAGATGCGCATGCCAACTGATTCCGAAAGTCCTGAAAGGTCCAATAGGTAATTGCTGGAATTAGGAATCACAGAACTGGAACATTCGCTGCCCCTTACAGAACTAACATCACTTCCAATACTTTCAGTTGACTTTTTCCTAGCATGAACACCACCCTTGTCCCTCTCAAGTTCTGATAAGAGCTCACTTGAAGCATTTCCATCAAGACTTTCCCTTTGAACATCAACATCTCTTTTGGACTTATTACTTGAGAATATATCTACCTCCTTTAACAATGACTCTTCGTTAAAATGACCAGTATCAATATTAAGTATTCCATAGTCTGTAGGTAAGGGTGCTGCAACAGACAAATCTTGGTCCGCAGAAAGATCTTCACAACCAATTTCTGAATTATTATGCTCAGTTCCCATTCTTGTGGTTCCCACTTCTGACGTCTCATATGCATTGTCACTGCCATAATCTGATGCAACAAAATGAGCTTTTGATGTAGAAGAACTATTGGCAAAAACAGAAGCTGAAATTTCGTGAAGTTGCACTGAAGAACTGCCATTCTGGTCAGGAAAACTAACACCCTTCATCTTTTGCTCACCCTCACTGAATGCTGTCAGAATATGGTCACAAGATCAACTAAGATTCGGTTTATTTCTAACATTACAGAGGTGATTTATGAGCTACCCTAAACCAACATTCTCACGGAAGTCTGCAAGCACAGTGATAATTACTGACTTCCAGAGCTGAGGACCGATTTTCATTACATGCCTCTCCAATTAGAAGAAGAAGCTAGTTTTCATCACATGCCTTCTTAATCAGAAGACGAAGCTAATGTGTAGCTAAATAAGTAACCCACCATCCAAAATTGATGGCTTGCTTCAAAGTTCAAATACAGTCCACATAAATGTTTGATCACTATATTCGCTAATGTATAGATAAAGCATTTAATAGACCATGTAACTGTATAAAAATAACAAAGTGCTGCCTCTGGCTATCTAATTCCTCAAAGCATTTCTTACTTTAGCTAACTGGAAATTAATACGATTACAAGAGAACACTTACATGATCTTGCAGCAGCCTCAAGCTCAAGGAAAGATGCCACTGGAGCACTTCGAGATATATCTATATCAGAAAGTAGCTTGTCCATCCAATCCTCTAAAGCACGCCTTCTCTGAAAGAAACTAGTGATTTGAGAATATTAAGCATTTACTATAAAATCTACAGCTGGCCCTTATACCCCAAAACCTTTATAAAAAATATTTAAGTCAGACATCACATGAAAGCTATTAAACCTCAAAAACTTTATAATATAAAATCAATCAATGGGTCATTACACTCATTGTTTCAGAACTCTGTAGAAGCTTCAATAGAATTAAAAATGCAGAAAGACAAAACATTTACATACACCAATAGAAAGAAAGTGTTTTAGAGTAGCAACTTGATAAAAAAAATGTTCCGCGATACAAGACAATTGCTATAACTTTATTAAACAAATATGAAAAATATTTCAGACAAATGAAACACAGATTGCTCTTTCTATTGCAATTACACTTCAAAAATGAATTGCCATACTTAAAAATGCATATGAATAAAAGCTATCTAATACTATTTATACTATTTATCTACCTCTTCCAAAAGTGTCCGGCTAGAGTTTATTCTTACAAACCGATGCTTGGGAGGGGTTTGTGGAAGGTTTTTCCGAGGGTATAACCGCTTCAACTGCCATCCATAATTTGAAAATGAGCATGCTTGAATATTTCTTACAAATGAACAGCTAAGATTGCTGCATTAAAATTCATCCAAAAATTCATCAACCAAACAAGGGTTTCAGGCGATTAGTTTGCACAGGGACAGAAACAAAGGCATACAAATTTTAGCATTCAGCCTCCATTTAAAGACCTTTATCACTCAATTCCATTGCAACCTTATATATTTGATGGTGAACCTACCCATCAATCAGTCATTTCATCCATTCAAGCCCCACAAATTGAGATAATTTAACTGAAGGTAGCTCAAACAGCATGCAACTTGCTTAACTATGATGTTTCTTAGGTAAAAGAGTGCATGACAGCTGAACTTATCTCTCTTACCACTATCAATTAATCATCATTTTCCATCATATTAACCTAAGTATTGGGAGAAAATAAAACCCAGGCTATCTGTAAGCTGGATATGCAGTAACATTTCATACCAACTTATAAAGCTTCAAAAAATCACTAAATCTGCGGAAAACTCCTTTTGATGTACAGACACCTTCGGGTGATTGAATTCCCACTAGAACCCTGTAAAACTGGAACCAAGTTATGTTAAAGGCGAGAGGTTGAATGAGCATAGCTTGAAAATTCTAAATAAATATATGGAACAAGTCCCTTCCCAAACTTAGAGTTAAAGAAAAATAAAACTGGTAAAAAAATTTTTTTACTGATCTAAATTTGTTTAAAAGGCCATTGTATAAAAATAATACAAGATCCAAATGAACATCAGCATATAATCATAATAAATGGAACATGGCAGTTTCTTAGTAAATAGAGAATTTCTCACCACTACAGGTTCAGAAAAGCTACCATCTGAGTTCTTGTGTTCCGGTCTGATAACCCAAGAAGGTACCATAACGCAGTAACTCCATCCTGTGCAAGGATCGTGTGGCCAAATTATGCCTTTTCCATCCTATACACAAGCAAAGCCATTATTTTCACAAACAAAAAATGGTATTATAATCAGCTTAAACAATAATACAAAATCAGATTTGTTTACATATTAAGGAAAATGATTTACTAATCAAAGCTGAAAAGAAAAAACTGAGATAAGTTTGAAGAGTCAGAATTATGCCAGGAGCCAGTATGGCTGACTGCTCTTGCAAAAGAGTAAACCTAAAGTGCACAAGCCTCACTCAGGTGATGTTCCTTTGCTTTCTGATTCATATAATTTTTATGGCTATTGCTCTAGTTTCTTAGTGTCAATATAAAACAAGTACACGGAGATCGTACACACTTCACATAACTCGTAATTCACTTGTCGTTTCTCAAAAACATAGAAAAACACTTGCAAAAGCTCAATTGAAACTTTTAGATGGTTATTATCGCATACCCTTAAAAAAATTAAGAATCACTTATCTTAGTCATAGAAAAGGTACTACTACATAGACAAGCTATGAGATGAAGTAGTGATATCAAAGATGACCACAAATCACCATGAACAATGAGCCAAGTATATACCACTAAACCATCCCCAAACATACCACATCCAATACCCTCCTCCAAGTCATTGCCGTGCAATGCATATATTGATAATATTCCGATAAAACAGCACGAGCAGACAAAAAATTTACTATCCAGATCAAGCTAAACTACAACATAGCTCCAACAACTACAAAAACCATCAAATAAATTACCCGCTCCAGATCCCACACACATAATTCTCCCACAATTCCACACAGAAAACAAAGTAAAACCTTTCGATCAACTTCAAGACAATACCACCAGACCACCCAAAAACCTCAACATCGATCAAAGGCGTCACACTCACCCACTTCCTCGGAGGCGGGCTCCAGTCCATCCCCAGCGGCAGCGGCGACGGCCCCGTCATGCCGATGCTTCGGTGGGCTCTTCACCGCCATCCCCACCGGCGCCGGCCGCCAAAATCCGGCGAGTTTTCGGTCGGGACAGATCAAAGACTCGAACTTTCCGGTCAGAATCGATCGGAGAACCCGGCTCCCGGCGCCATGGGGATCAACTCCGTCGGAGTACGAATGGGGCGGCGGAGAGCCGTCATCGCCGGAGTCCGCCGCCGCGGCGCCGATCAGAGGTCTCACGTTCTTCTCATGGGACAAGAATTGGAGCTTTGGAGAAGTCGGTGAAGATGACAGACCGCCGAACCGTCTTCTTCACTTTTTTTCTGAACCGGGCTGGTTCACCTGGCTTTGCCTTATATAATATCATTATTATATTCTTTTTATAGGTGATAAATGTATAGTCTTTTTCTTTAAAATAATTTGTAAAATAACGACATAATAAGTTAATTTAAGGTAATTTGTAATTTTATGTTGATTCGTAAAAATCTTGATCTAAAGTTAACCGGTTTGTCTGAAAATTGTTGTGTTCATATATTTGAATAATGCTTTTATGGTATTTACAATATACTCAAAGAATGCTCAGGTGGTCATATAAGGGCAGAGTGAAGTTCTCTACAATGATTTTTGTGGTTGAGTAGATGGCTACTTGTTGATAACCAGTGATCACATGTTTTATTCATTTCTTATTTAGGTGAGTATTCCCCTCGTGAGTTAAATGTACTACACATGTTTTTGAAACTAATATCCTCATTTAACAAAATAAAAGAAAAAATAAACGATTAACATGTGTTATTTCATGGCATGAAATGAAAAACAATTTTGTCATGATAAAAGGTGGTTGAAAGGGGCCTAATAATAAGCAAAATATTATTTTTTCAATAAAATAATATTAAATTTCTAATTCTTTCACAATATTAGTCATGACCAAGTGTCATTTCGCTATAAAGTCCTTCGGACGTTAATTAAACTATATCTTTCAACTAGAATAGCAAAGACACGTACAAGTCCAACATGCCAATGTAAGAAAGAGATATTAAAAGTTATACGCACTTCAAAGCCTCATAAACTATCTCTTAAGTTAGTTTGCAGCGATTTCTTAAAATCCCAAAAGATATATTAAAACGTATGTTCAATTAACTACATGCAATGCAATTACATGGGATGCATGCACCCACATTCATATCAATAAAAACATTTTTACGAGTCATTCCCCATTAAACAAGCAGTCTACAATGCTTAACCCATAAATATAATATATATTAAGCAAAACCATTAAACTATATTAGGGTTTACGATAGGCTTATGATGTTTTCTAGGAAGGTTATTGATAATCCTAATGATTTGAGTTAGTTATTTTTATTACGCACAATATAGATCTAATTTTAACTTCCCATAATTGCCAAAAAATCACTAAAATTATCAATTTTAGCCTTAGGAAACATCATTAGCCTTTACAATATCATGACTGTGACTCTACATCAGAGCATCACGGTGCTGAAGCAATTACAATAAACCATAAATGAGTATTGCAGTGCTTATTGTAACACCTCGATTTCGGTTCACTTAAAAACTGAATCAAAAATATTATGATCGAGTCAAGTCATGCCTAAAGTTGCTAATCTGTAAAATTCGATCAATAATGTAGATTAAAACAACCCGTTTGGTATTTTGAGAATGGAAGATATTACTAAATATATATGAAAACAAATCAAATATAAATAAACGTATGAAAGAAGATAATTACGTTGAGTTCAAGTGTGTGTAATATTTATTGTCCTTTCACCAAAGCTGACTCAAGAACACAAGACCCACATATATAATATGAAAAATATGATGTTAGTGGTTCGAAAAATAATTAAATATCTAACTGGTAAATAATAGCTAACTCTCATATAAAGCAAGCATTCATATACTTCATTTGAACACTTTGAGGGCAATTACTGAGGAACCATCAAGTTGTAGACCCGATAGCGTCCCAAATTGAACTGGTATTATGCCACTCTCAGCAAATGTCTCTCTCGGTAATAACTAGTTTCACTCTTAGGAAATAACACATATCCTAAGCCTTATCCATACCTTATGTAACACCTGGCCAAGAGTACAATGGCCGAGTACTCTGAGGTAGTCACCTTCAATACCCTTTAATACCATACGTCTAGAGATGCACTGTACAAAATAGTACATGTATACTCCATGTCTTTCTAGGTATGAAGAAGCTCAAGAGACAAAGTTGTTAGGATCCCTAGGGAATAGAATAACTCTCTCACTAATCCAGAGCCCGTTACGACCTGCATGTGCGCCTGCTCACGATATATGCAAGGTCAATTTCACAATCTCTCTACTCACTAAAAAATCAATAAAAACATAATATAATAATATATATATATATATATATATATATATAGGGCTAGGAATGGAATTATATAAATAGTCTCGTAGACAACTTGAGGTGCAACTAAGTTCGAAAACAACTCGAAGGATCTTATCCTCAAGGGTTATTAATTACGAAAGTAAAATACATCTAAAGGACCCGTGTTCAGTGTGGTTCAATAAAACAACTAATTAACACATCTTACAATTTGGAAATCAAATCAACAATATAATATAGTGATAAAAATTGAGAAGAGTCCTAACGGACCTGTGATCTAAGCTCTAAGTGTGACATCTCATCTATAGTGAGCTCGAACTCTGGAACCTACATCAGAACTCACTATTAAGTAAAAAGAGTGACAATTCTATATGATGCCTGATAGTGGTGTGTGCTCACATCATCAATATGCCACAATAAAAGATAGTGCTAAACAAAACTATAACTAGACATTTCAACATGTAAATCGATATATAATAAAGAAAATGACTAATAAATAATAATAATACATAAATAAATAACTAAACTCATAGATAGATAGATAAATAATAAATACATGAAAATATATAATACTCTAATCATAAAATAATAATATAATTATACAATACAAATATACGGCTAAACACTAGTAAATATCACATATACTAGTGTTAGTAAATATATAAATAAATAAATAAATAAATAAATACATAATAATTCAATAAATAAATAAACAAACAAATAGTTTATATTAATTAATCATGAATAATTATAGCATAGCTATCCAATAGAGGAACATATGATTAAACACAAATAAATAATAACTTACACGCAACGAACAAATAGATGAATAAATAATATATATAATTTAGTAAACATGAATAAGACTAATATTGATAAGTAAATATATCATTAATAGTAATAATAAATAATCTGATAAGTATGCATTATAATCAATAAATATACAAATAACAAGAAATGAATAAATAAATAAATAAATAAATAAATAAATAAATAAAATTAATAATAAATAAAGAAAAATATTCATAACACTCAAACATACTACATAATGTGAATATGCATCTACATTAATGTAGGGAGTATAGAATTATAGAAAATGGTCTAGGACCAAACGAAAACAGTCTGAAAATGGCTAGAAAAGGTGACCAAGTCATCTAGCTAAACTAGACCGAGTTAGGCCAAGTTAACTTGGTATGGGTTGACTAGAAAGGTGGGTTGGGTTGGCTGGGTAGACATAGACATGGACACGGGTTGACTGGCGAGGTTGGGGGGCAAGTGAATAGAACTCGGGTTGGCGGACGGGGACCTAGGTAAATGTGCCGACATGGCAGGCAATGCTCGTCATCGAAAAATGATGATTGCGATGCGGCGAGGGCTACTGCCGGTGGCGATTGAAAGAGGGGAAGACGGGGAGTGGAATGGTGGTAACAACTGATGAAGTTCAGTCGCTGGTTGACAAAAAAATGGTCAAAATGCAGTGAAATCACCACCAGGGGCAACGACTAAAACTACGGCGAGGGTTGAGGTTGATCTCAAATTGTTGGCCTCGACAACAAGGAGCTATCTAGGTGGTTGGCCTCATCGGAGGTGGATCGTTGGCACCGAAAATATCCTCAAAAGCTGCAGCAACAGCGGGAATCCAAAAGCTAAAATGCTCCGCTATCGGTCACGATCGGATCGATCCATGGCTAGAGGAGGGCTGGAAACTCGCCAAGGGAGAGCCAAAATGGCGATGGTGGTAGGGTGCAAATATCCAATATGGTGGAAGATAAAAGCTGAGTTTTTATTTAAATTTTGTGAATGATTCAAATCTTGCCATGTGGTTTGAACCATCTGGTAGCTAGTGGGCCCCACCTAGGGTATATGCAATATATATGCTTGGGTGCGGGATTGCCACCCCTGCGAATTGCTTCTTTGAGTCGGTTAGAGGGTTCGGCAAAGGCGCCCTTGCTATGCAAAGAAACCGTGAGCACTATAAAATAAATAAAATACTACGAATGAGGAATAAACACTCAAGATTTTTGCATGTTTCCTTATGGTTCAAATCAAATCCCTAAGTCAGTCCACAGTGAGATTGGTACTCACAATCCACCATTTCTTTTTTGATTTTACACTTTACACAAAATAGTAAATTTGGCTGCCTTTAAATAAATTCACCTATGTAACTTCGACTCCAATGCCCTGGTTTGTCTCTTTCTTATTTTGAAATCTTCTAAATAACCTCAACACTGGGTCCGGAACGTCCAGAAATAGTGGGGTAGCAAGTTTCATCTCGATTAGAAGTCTAGAAGGCCTTCAAATTATTTTTAGAGTGATAATAGTTTAAACCAGACTATTTCGGTTGCTTTAGAACAAATAAATGTTGGACCGAACCAGGTGGCGTGTGTAGGTGAGAGGCCGAGGTTGGGTGCACCAGGTGGATGATGGCGCATGTTTTCCAATTCGGGCCACAGATGGGTCATGGATGCAGTATAGTTTCCTGGTCATAGTCTGGGTTAGTTAGGATCTAATGAGTTCTTGGGGCAGCGGATGCGGTCGCAGACACGCACGAACTTGCAGATACAATCAATAGCAAACTAGCCTAATGAACCAGACTAAGGCAGCGATGCAACGGAGGCTTCGAGGCTTCAATGATGGTTTTTTCGATGGCGGCGACTGGCGATGATCGTCTAGATCTATAGATCATCGACTGACAAGTGATTCGGTGATGGTCTCAAGGTCGGTGGCAGCGGTGGTGGTAGAAATCTCCGGCGAAATTGATCTTGGCCAGGAATTTGCCTCTCTTTTCTGGCGACAGATGAAGCTTGATGTGGCAGGACTCAATTTTGGTTTGTACAATGAGACAAGGTCGATAGATTGGAGGCACCGGATTATCCTATGGTGGCTCTGGTAGGTCAGATCGAGGCTGGAAATATAGTGGCTTGCAGGTTCTACACAGCTCTGACGGGCCTCTTTTGGGCAGTTTTTTGGCGATTGGTGGCTCTTCTGACTGCAGATCTCAACTCGGGTTTATTGACGGTGTTGAGGAGAGTCCAGTGGTAGTGTCGGCCTAGCTGGCGATGGCCTGGGTTGGCAGGACAGAGGTCTACAAGTTGGCGGCTTTCTGTTCTTTCCTTACTTTGATCAACAACTTAATTTAAAAATTTTGGTTACGACGGTGTCGAGCTCCGGCGGGACTCCACCTAGAACTGAACATCCTTCACTGGCTTCACTTTGGACACCAAGGTTGTGTTGTGAACGGCCATCGTTGGTTGGAAAATAGCCACGAAATCTACTCTTCGCAGCAGTTTTCTCCTCTATTTTCTGTCTTTTCTAGTCAGCAACTTCTTTGCAAAATTCCTGTGGCTGTGGTGACGAACTCTGGTGGGACTCCACCAAGAACTGAAGATAGCTTCACTGGCTTTACTTTGGACACCAAGGTTGGGTTGTGAACGGCCATCCTTGGTTGGAAAATAGTCGCGAAATCAACTCTTCGCGGTAGTTTTCTACTTCAATCTCTTCTATTTTCTCCTTCTCCGGTTAGCCACTTTTATTTTTGGCGACGTCGACAATGAACTCCGGTGGGACTCCACCTAGATCTGAAGATTGCTTTGTCGTCTTCACTTTGGACACCAAGGTAGGGCTAGGAACGACCCACGTTGGTCGAAAAACAGCCAATAAATCAACTCTATGCAGCCTTTTTGCTTCAAACTCCTATGTTTTCACCTGTGAAAAAGAAAAAACTCACATTTCGGGTAGATGTGTTGCGGCAAAATGGTGATGAATAGCTTGACTCCAAGATAACCTCCAATGGTGGTGATGATCGGCAAGCAGAGGATGTTGGTGGATGACAGTCTCTGTAACTCCTCAAAAGCTCTCCAAGAGATGGGCGACAAGGAGGGAATGTGGTCATTCTTTTCTTGAAGGGTAGCAACAATGGGTTGGGGGTCGCAAGAAAGGTTCTCCAGCGAGGAGCTCCTCCCCTACTCTCTCCTTTTCCTACATCTTTCTTATGTTCTTCTTCTCTCTTTTTCTTTCAACATACGAGCCCTCACCCCTTTTTTCTTCACGTTAATGTGGTGTTTTTATAGAGCTCTTAGCACCTGTAGAGTTCCTGAATATGGCTAGTAAATCCTCACCAGCCCAACCATTTTTGGTTTCAAGCCCCCAAAATCTTCACTAGTTTTTTTATGCTCCCCTTATTCTTATATTCTTCCTTGGATTTTGGAACCACCATAGACGGTTTCTGATGATTAGTGGTGAAGGCATGGGATCGAGCAAATGGTTTGGACAAACAATATATATGGACGGAAAGTTCGGATTGAGATAGTCCAAAGTCAAAACTGATTAGAGGCCTAAAAGTGACTCTATAAGCGGAAATCAAGGCAAGAAGACTAAATGGGTCTTGAAACCCTAAATTTAATTGGGCAAAAATCTATGACTCAATTCAAGATGGGTCCATAGGGGCAATCTAGTAGTCCAAAATCCTTATGATGCATGCAAATGAGATACCCTGAAAAAATCAAACAGATATTAAACACTGCATTGACCTAGATCTATCCTTAAAACCTTGGCTAACACATACAAAATTTTTTTATCCCTCATATATACACTGATAACTCATACCCTGCTGTAACATAACTGAAGCTATCATCTGCATGTTGGGCATACTCAGCCTCTATAACATATTCATATGGCCATCTGGGCCCCATAATCATGGTCTAGAAACTAATCTGGCTCGAAACGACTCGAGACTAGCTTGAACCTAGGTAAAACTACAAGTGGGTAAAACTCCAACCCAAATCTGGGGTTTTACACTCATACTTCCTGGCTTCAGTGCCATGGTCTTGGCCTCTGCCAAACACCGACACAATGCCTAAGCACTAAAACTCAACGACGTGGTGTTGTGGCAAGGTTTTTATACCCAAATTTTCCACAAAAATCATACTAAATTCATACAATATTAAATCTTAAATATTCAAACAAGTTTAACATGTTATTTAATGACTAATAATGATGATCTTTCAAACAATTATTAATTATATCAAATTTTACCATTAAAAAACATTAAAAAATGCTATATTTCTCTACATTGATACATACATCTAATATCATATCAACTCAGTACAAGTGAATGCAAAACTTCATAAAACATATTTGTTTGCATAAAATTGTGGCACATGTTTGAGCTTTTGCATAAATTCGGAAAATAAAAATGGTGGTTGTTGTCTCACTCATTGAGGGCTTATACGATATAAATACTAGAGTTTAGGATTACACTAAGGCACACTTGTCACTAAAAAATATTGCAATTAAATTAACTATTAAGTATGAAATTCCCAAAAAAATAGCACAAATTCAACTTTTCATTGATAAATGTTTTGAGGTACAAAACTTTACAAAGAAACTCTCAATTATAAAAAATTCTTTTTCACTCCTTTGCAGTATGGGTTTTAGGCCTTAAATTTGTCACTTGACAATAGTTGCAATTTAGCAAGTGTAGTTACTTAAAGGAGTATTTATCACTTGTGATACACGTATACCAACTCGATTTAAATACTCTGTTTAGTAAATATAAACTTGACTAATATTCAAATGAGAACAAAAAAAATTGTCTGATGAACTCGAGCTAGTCGAGTCAAAATTAAATTGACTAACCGAGTCATTGGCTTTGAATTGGCGATTCAACTCAACAAGGTGAAGCGGGCCTGCAACTCAATTGAGTCAAATGAACGATCCAACTTGTAATACCACATTTTGGCTCACTTGTGAACCAACCTGGAAATGTCACTGACCACCAAACCATTCGTTAATCTACTGGGTTCGATTAAGTTGACCCGGACCCGCCCTTGACGTCTTAAGATGGAGATGTGACATGCAAAATATGGATGGAACGATTGGGTTCTAACGTAGTCCTACATATATGTCATGACATGCGAGCAAAAATAAGACAAAATAATAAATAAGAAATCAAAAGAAAAAATATATTTCTTCAGAAAAACGGACAAAATTTCCCCTAAAAGTGCAATAAGGGCCAATGTGTCCACAACAAGGGCATACAATTATTTTATCAAAATAGTATAAAACATGACAATCTATCATGGCATTCAATCATTACCCCTTCCATTTTCACCTCAGCCAAGTTTGAGCTTCAAGGCGCCCTATTCTTTCACATTTATCTATTTGTTTCATAAGCAGTTTATCAAGGCATAGCACAATATGACTATCATCATTCACACAACATGCAATACCATTATTATATATTACATACGACAGATACATGTGTGTGCGGTTCCATGCTGCTTGTCTGTAGTCCCAATAGTGTTCATCCTTCGTAGTTCTCACCTACATAAATATAAAAAATCGTCAGTAACAAGTGTTACCGGTCTGGAAATTAACTAATATCAATCTAGCACAAGAGAGCTAACCCTCCTGTTGAATAAAAATTTCATATACTTCCTCAAAAACTCTCAAAAGGGCAGTAATGGGAGCCGTCACCCTTGGGCAGCAGCGTCCCCTTTTTGATCGCATTCTCTTTCCTTGGCCATTCAACTATACTTTTGCTCGGGAAAATCATTCTCATTCATGTCAACCCTCTACACCCTCCGTATTACTCCTAGCATTGAGTACAAGGGCCAAGTACTTACAGACATGCCCCTTCAGTACCATTTTATACCACAAGTCTAGCCATGCGCTGCACAGCAGTACCCGTAAACCTCCACACCTCTCCGGGTTTGAGGAACTCAAATGTGGAGTTATCAGGATCCCACAAGAATGGAGTGGACGCTCACCAGTTCCAAACCTGCTATTGACTAGCATGTGCTAGCTCGCGTAGCACGGTCGTCAAATTTCCCTCAATCCATCTCTCACTGAAAACTTGAAAACTATACATATATAGGTCTGGGTTGGGATTTATACAATAGGCCTGAAGGCAACTTGTGATGGATCTTAATTTCAAAAACTAATTCAAGGGATCTCAACCTTGAGGGTTATTAATCCAGAAAAATGTTGGTTAAATGGCCCGAGTTAAGTGGGATCTGATAAAATGACATTTAACTCGTCCTGCACATAATAAATCAAATACACAATAGAATAGTATAAAATAGAGAACGAGTCATAAACGGACATGGCAAAAGTTCCAACCGTGTCCTCGTGTTTAGGTGACAAACTTCTACTCCGTACCTATATGACAAAATAAAAGTTAACGCCTACTCATGATGCAGTCATACATCCTATATCACGCATACATCCATCACGCATCAATCATAGTCACATCAACCTATGTCAATTCTAGCAAGTCTACTTAGGCTAGTTTGCATTAGATCATGATCATTACTTAGTTACCTAATTAGTTTCTTAGCTTCCATTTTTGGCACCACTCAATCAAACAATTTTATATTTTATTCTTAATCAAATCTACATTTATATATATAATTATAATACACAATTCATGTAAAACCCGTGACTCGAGTCAGGGTTTTACGTTACCGAACCAGTCGGTTCGACCGTTGGTTCGAGTTGAGTCAGTTTCATGAACCGCGTGCTGAGTCGAGACCACCCATGAGTTATGAGCGATGAGAGTCAGGTGTAACTGAATATATGATGATAATGTCGAGAAGATGGTGAGATATGAGTTATCAGAATATATGAAAGTATGCAGTATTTTTTCTTTTTATATGTTTGATCGTAGAAATAGTTTTAGGCCGAATAACGCGTTAGGACGCGTTGGATTATATTCGGGTGGGTTATTAGTTATAGAGCATGTCATTTAGATGTTGTTGTGTTTGTTTTATTTTATGGAATTTTTCCATATTTTTTAGATTTTTTTAGAATTTATTACGAACTAGTTATTATTTTGACTCGAGTAGGAACCGAGTCAATACTTATTTACGAAACTGCCATTGAGGGTATTTTTCTCCCTCCTTCCTCACCCCAAACCCTTGCCGCCGCCGCCATTGCCGCGTGCTGCCGCCGCCGCCGCCGAGCAACGCCGCCCCGCCCCGCCGTGCAGTCATCGTGCTGCCACGACCCACCCCGGCCACCGTCTCGCCGCCACGACGCCGGAATCACCCCACATGCCGCGACGCCTCCCTCGTCGATTCGCCGCCGTCCAGGCCGCATTGCGATCGCTGTGACCCCGACGACCACCCCCTCGCCATCGCCGGCGTTTCCCTCATCATCCCGACCGCGGTCGAGGCCGGCCGCAGCCCCGATTGGAGCACGTTGCCGCCGCCACCCATTTTCGACGCCGCCGCCGACGGCCATCGCGGCCCCAGCTACCTTGTTTGACACCACCATTGGACCAAGCTCGTCGAGCTGGTGCCGATAGACCCCCTGATTGCCCCGTCCCGAATCATTGCCGGAAAACTGCCGACACTCGCCGGAAAACCGCCGGAACCGCAGGAAAATTGGATTCGTGGGAAATTCGCTGGATCATCCGTCGAATGCACCCGGTCCAATCTGATCGGACTTCGGACGCCGCTAGGTGCCGAATTCGAGTTTCGAGCCACGAAACGGAAACCCTAGCCGTCGCTGATTTTCGACAACGCGAGGTATAATTTATTTTAACTTAATTATTTGAAAGTATTGATTATTAGAATTGCATGCTAGGATTGGTGAATTGTGTGTTATAATAATATATATAAATGTAGATTTGATTAAGGATAAAATAGGAAATTGTTTGATTGAGTGGTGTTAAAAATTGAGGCTAAGAAACTAATTAGGGTAACTAGGTAATGATCATGATCTAATGCAAATTAGCCTAAGTAGACTTGCTAGAATTGATATAGGTTGATGTGTGTTGATTGATGCGTGATTGTGTTGATTGTGTGTGCATGCTATAGGATGTGTGATTCATCATGCGGGCGTTAGTTTTTAGCTTGATTGTGTAGGTACGGTGTAGGAGCTCGCCGCCTAGGCGCGTGGACCCGTTTGGAGCTTCTACCAGGTCCGTTTAGGACTCGTTCTCTATTTTATGCTATTCTATTGTGTATTTGATTTATAACATGCAGGACGTGTTAAGTGGCGTTTTATCGGATCCCACTTAACTCGGGCCATTTAGCCAACAATTTTCTGGATTAATAACCCTCGAGGATGAGATCCCTCGAGTTTGTTTTCGAACTTCAGATCCAGCTCACGTTGCCTTCGGGCCTATTGTATAAATCCCAACCCAGACCTTTATATATGTATAGTTTTCGCGTTTTCAGTGAGAGATTGAATGAGGGAAATCCGACTACCGTGCTACGCGAGCGGGCACGTGTGTGTCGATAGTGGGCTCTGGAATGGTGTGAGGGTCGTTTCATTCCTGAGGGATCCTGACAACTCCACCTTTGAGTTCCTCAAACCCGGAGAAGTGTGGAGGTTCACGGGTACTGCATTGCAGTGCATGTCTAGACTTGTGGTTTCAAAGGGTACTGAAGGCGACTGCCTGAGAGTACTCGACCTTCGTGCTCAAGGCCAGGAGTAATATGGAAGGTGCAGAGGGCGGAAAGGAATGAGATTTGATGCGAGAAGCGATAGAGAAATGGCCGAGGTATGAGAATGTTAAAGGTAGGGGACGCTGTCGACCCGAGGGCGACGGCTCCTATATGTGCCCTGATGAGAGTTCTTGAGGAAGTATATGGTTTTCATTCAACAGGAGAGTTTGCTCTCCTGTGCCAGATTGATATTAGTTATTTTCCGGGCCGGTAACACTCGTTACTGACGGTTTTTCTATATATATGTAGGTGAGAAATGCGAGGGATGAAAGCTGTCAGGACTGCGGAGGAGCTGCACGGAACCGCGCACACATGTACCTGCCGCGTGTAATCTATAATGACGGTGTGTTATTGCTACGTGAATGATAATTTTGATGTGTTTGTTTAGATAAATTGCTTGATATGAAATGAATGGATAAATGTGAATGAGTAGTGAGTTTGAAGTTCAGGCTCGGTTCAATTGAAACGAAAGAGATAATGATGAATGCTACGGTAGATTATCATGTTTTATCGTATTTGATAAAATATTTATATACCCTTGTTGTGGATAATTTTTAATTAAAAATTTCTTGCCGTTGCATGGTTTTGTTTTGCTTGCACATCATAGCATGCATGTAGGACTACGTTAGAACCCACGCATCCCATCCATGCATTTCATGTTTGCATCTCCATCTTGAGACACCGAGGGCAGATCCGGGTCGGCTTAACCGAACCCAGTGGATTAGCGAACGGTTCGGTCGCCGGTGACATTTCCGGGTCGGTTCACGGGTGAGCCGAAACGGGGTGTTACAATTCACCAATCTTGGCATGCTATACTAATAAATATCAATTATTAATATTTAAATCGGAGCTAATTATACGTCGCATTGTTGGCAATCAGTGACAGTTAGGGTTTTGTCGTATGTCTAAGACCTCGAATTCGGCACTTAGCGGCGTTTGAAGTTCAATCAAGTTTGACTAGGCGAACTTGGCAGACAATCCGGGGAATTCTAGCGAATCTGGATTTTGGCAGGTTCCGATGGTTTTCCAGCAACTTCCCAGTGACGTTCCGTCGACCGGCGGGGTGGTGGTGGTATGAGGTACCATTGGCACCGGCTCGACAAGCTCAATCCAATGGTGGTGACGGTGAGGATGGTAGCGGCAATGATGATTGCCAGCAACGGTATCGAGTTCGGCTTCGCGGTCAGTCTCTCTGATTGGGCCCGTGACCGGCCTTGGGGTTCTAGGTAGAGGGGAAAGGTCGAGGAGGTCGAGGGGGTGGTCGTCAGCATCACGGTAGCGGTGGGGCGGTCCAGACGGTGGTGAATTGACATTGGGAGCATCGTTGCTCATGGGGTGATTTCGGCATCATGGTGGCGAGGCGGTGACCTGGGTTGGTTAGGGCGGCACGACGATAGCACGACAAGCCTGGGTAGGGTTGATCGGTAGCAGTGCATCGTCGGCGGCGGCGACGATGAACCCGAGGTGGTGGCGATGGGGTTTGGGTTGAGGAAGAGTCGGGAGGGAGAAGAAACACTCCAGTGGCAAACTTGAAAATAAGTATTGACTCGATTCATACTCGAGTCAAAATAATAACTAGTTCGTAATAAATCCAAAAAAATCTAGAAAAATGGAAAAATCTCATAAAATATAACAAACACAACAACATCCAAATGACATGCTCTATAACTAATAACCCGCCCAAACTGCCCCTTAACGCGTCCTAATTCGTTGTTCTACCTAAAATTATTTTTATAATCAAACATATAAAAAGAAAAATACTGCATACTTTCAAATGTTCTGATAACTCATTTCTCACCATCTTTTTAACGTTATCATTATATATTCAGGTACACTTGACCTTCATTGCTCATAACTCACGGCTGGCCTCGACTCAGCACGCGATTCATGAAACTGACTCAACTCAAATCGACGGTTGAACCGACTGGCTTTTTGTAGTAAAACTCTGACTCGAGTCATGGGTTTTACACAACTAAATTGAGTTGGGCAAGCACATGACTCAACCAAACTAGCAAGTGGGCTAGACCGAGTCAGGCTAGTGCATGGACTCAACCTAACTAGGCTAGTAAGGGGATTGAATTGAGCCAAGCGAATGCATGGACTCAACCAGACTAGGCTAACATGGGGTTGAACCGAGCCGGACAAGTGCACGGACTCAACCAAATTAGGCTAGCCTCTTGGCTTAACAAGCCTAAAAAATATGCACCAATGATTCAGTGGACACACTTTGTTCGAGTTTTCTCCCAAAGTCTATTAATTTTTGGTTTAGCCTCTTAGAGAGCCTCCAATCTGTGAGTGAAAAATGAGAATGAAAGGCTCTATTTATATAGAACAGGAAGTGTGGCTAATTACGATAAATGCCCAAAAATATTTGTTTATGCTTGATATCTGTATGTGCAAATCTGACTTTTGAGAAGATTTTCAGTTACTTTGAGATTTTATTTATAAATTATCAAAAATCTCAAATAAATCTTGTTGGTTGTGTCTAATGGAAAATTCATAAATAATTGGATTATCCAAGATTGCTCCAATGTCCACCACCCCCGCATTTCTAATTTTGCCCATTCAAGGTTTTATTCTTCCAAGTTTGACCAATATGAGCTATCTTTTTAGAACTCCACAATTTTTAAAATAACTATCATGAGTCGTTCCTTCATAAATCACAAATTGAAAATTTATTCGATTTAATTGATTATATTTTATCTTGACATCATTTTTATATAGGTTTATTGTTTCCTTTGGAAGAGGGAAATGTTTATGATTATAGTAAAACATTCTCTGACAGAATGACCACTCTTCCAAAACAAGGGTTAGATGTAAATTCATATATTTATTGTGTTGTTTAAATTATTCATTTTGGTTATACGGACTTAGTGGTTTTATTACTAACGTGAGATTGTCTCCACATGTATGAATTAGCTTGGGATGAGAGCCTTGTTGGGGATAAAGGGAGCTACTGGACTGCTTTGTTATCTTTCTTAGTAGAATTTGATTGTTTGTTTTAGATGTTTTCATATATTATATTGCATGATAGTGAAACATGGTTAGTTCATGAGATTTCAAATAATTATTATTTGCATGTTTTAGTTGGATATTTTATATCTATGATTGCTAATAAATTTAGTTATTGTCTTATAAATAATTTTTATTTCCAATGTGCATGTCAAACAGTTTATTTAATTGTTAATGGTAATCCAAACTTGCTCTTTTGTTGGGGTTTGGTTTGTTTGGTAGGTAAGCCCCCCAGTTCATATTGTGTTTTCTGGGTGGGGGTGTTACACCGATTGTCGAGGATGTTGCGTAAGTTTTCATAACTCTTCTTTTCACCCTTATTGTTGGAAGTTTGGTCAATTTCCAAAGATATGCTAAAGTTCTCTATACAAGCCCTATCTGGTCTTCTGTAACACCCCTAACTCATGCTGCATCCAATCTCAGTGTCTTAAGATGAAGATATAACTCGCAATGCATGGATGAATGCACAACCCTAACATGGTACTACATGAATGACATACAATTCAAAGTACACACCAATACAATTACGATCAAACTCAATAAAAACTCTAAAATAAAACGGATAGAGTCTCCCTTAAAAGTGCAATTAGGGTCCACCCTGTCAAAACAACATATACTAATATATACATATATCAACAATTTCAATCACACATAATCTAATATACTGTGTATCATTATGGAACTTGGGTTTCAACCCACCACACTTCCGCTGCGCACTCTGATCGCATTTCACCTCTTGTCATCATGGCTTAGCTTTTCATCACGTCATAACATCATCTCATTGCATTTAATCATATCCTATCATGTCATAGCATTTCACATCATTCACAATATAATAGCATCATAAATAGAATATTAACCACTCTATCGACTGACATGTGTGCAAGCGACAACAGTACTCCTCCGTCCAAGCTGGCTCCTCCAACTCGTGATTATTACCTACATATAGTATAAAAACACGTCATTAACAAGTGTTACTGGTCTAAAAAATAAAATAACTATAACAAGCTGGCTATGAGAGCAAAGTCTCATATGAAAGAAAATATCATATACTCCACGTGAACACTCTGAAGGGCACTACTGAGGAGCCATTGGGCTGCAGACCCGATAACATCCCGAACTTTCTAATCTGCTGCTACTGATGCCGCTCTCGGCATTTTCTTACTTCATTTTTTGGTCTCAAATCCTAAGCCCTCTCCTTACTGTTAGAATATTTTCAATAACATGCAAGTATACATGGTCGAAACAAGTAATAGAATAATGAATTCGAGTATCGTCCGACAGGGAGATGAATTTCCTTAAATTAATTAAAGAAAATAAAATGAAGAACAAAACAAAGACAACCGACTTAACTAAATCTAAGTAATATCTTTAAATTAAAGGCGAAGTTAAAATGATAAAACTCATTCTAGAGTCGAATTTCCCTTAACGTGAATTTAATCTTCATCAAATCTTACTCTTATATTTTATTTCCTCGGATTGTCGATCTAGGATAATTATATGACATGGTGGCTCCCGCTCCTTCATGCTTTTATTATTTTGCCTCAATTTCTACCTCCAGTGATAATGGATTAATCAACAAAATAATGCATTAAGAATTGCCTTAAAATCGCATACGGTGTTGTGTATCTTCCGACCACAACGACAAACAAGTCAAAAAACTCGTCGTATGATGAATTACCAATGACTAATCTAATTAATTTCTCCCGAAATCTAATTAAACCTCGTGATCTAAGAAAAGATGATCAATCTATTCTTAGCATTAAGAATACGATAATTCAAACAATCCGATTGAATAAAAGAATAAAAGCTTGAAATAAATTTAATTAAATCATGTTAAGTTCCACTCTTCTCTAGAACAAAATAAAAGACTACTCTATAATAAAAATAGAAAATAATATAAAGAAGAAACTAATTTTTATTATGAAAGAGAAAGAAATTACAAAAACTAAAACTACTTCTTTCACTACACTCCGAAGCCAAGAGATGAGATATGATCAATAACAAATTACCACCCCTTTATATAGAAGAGGAGATACAAGAATTCAAAGAGGGTGTTCACGTATCGACGTAGTCTAATTAATTATGATGTCCCTTCAAGTTTCCAACTCTTTGACTCCATTGAACACCATAACTTGTAGCCATTGGGTGGGGCCAAGTGTCATGACCATTCAATTCCAAAGCTTAATTTATTCATCTTTTTCTGCATTGAAATACTAAAATTAAGTATATCTAATAAAATATTAATTAACACCAAAAAATAAAGTAAAATATCACTTAATTAATAATGTTTATATCTAGGAAGTACAAAATCATATTAAAAATATGGGTAAATATTATATATTTTAAACACTTAACACTTACCTCCATATTTCTCCTAGCCTTGAGCACAAAGGTCGAGTACTCTCAGGCAGTCGCCTTTAGTACCCTTTGAACCACAAGTCCGGACATGCGCTGTACTAAATGGTACCTATAAACCTCCACGTTCTCCGGGTGTGAGGAACTCAAACGCGGAGTTGTCAGGATCTCTCGGGAATGGAACAGTCCGCTGACACTAATCCAGAGCCCGCTTTGACTGTCACAACATCTGCTCATGGCACGTGCAGTTGGTTTCTCCATCTCTTGTCTCACTAAAAACGTGAAAACTATATATATATATATATATATATATATATATATATATATATATATATATATAGGTCTGGGTAGGGATTTATATAATAGGCCCGAAGGCAACTTGTGGTGGATCTTGTTTTCAAAATCATCCTCGAGGGATCTCATCCTCGAGGGGTTATTAATCCGAAAAACTGTTCGGTTAAATGGCCTGAGTTAAGTGGGATCTAATAAAATGTCACTTAACCCGTCCTACAAATAATAGAATAAACATACAATAGAAGAGAACGTAAAACAGAGACAAGTCCTAAACGGACCTGGTAGAAGCTCCAAGCGTGTCATCGCGCCTAGGCGGCGAGCTCTTACTCCGTACCTACACATCAAAACTAAATACTAACGCCCGTTAACTAAATGATGAATCAAACTCGTCATGATCAAACACACTCACAATACAACATCAACCATAACAATCAACAATTATAAATGTGAAAGTAATTCCAACTTATCCTATTAACACAAATTTTATTATATTTCCTAAGTTATGTTGTACTCAATTATCATGCTCAAATTTACTTTACTTCATTAGATCACTTAACCTTCATTATCTGTTAATCATACCATACATATCTTTACTTCATTTATAGTTTGGCATTCATCATGATAACTACTCAATTCTAATATGCTATGCTTACAATCATCATTAATTTTAAATAATCAAATCAGAGGTAATTATACCTCACGTCATCGGTAATTTGCGATAGCTAGGGTTTTATTGCGTGTCTCGGAGCTCGATCCGGCGCTCGTCGGTGTCCAAAGTTCGATTGGGTTTGACTGGATGAACTCCTTAGAAGATCTGGCGAATTCCAGCGAATCCGATTTTCTGGCAGGTTTCAGTAGTTTTCCAGCACTTCCAGCGGTTTTCCGGCGATAGTCCCTGGCGGCGTCTACTAGCCGGACATTGGTCATATTGGGTACCATTGGACCGGCTCGGCGAACCCGATGCATCTACGACGTCGTCGTTGCCAACGGAGGCGGCGGCTCACTGGGAAATGCCTAAAACAGGGGTGGCGGCGATGGGTGACTAGATCCGGCCGACTTGGGCAGCGATGGGCTTTGCTCCGGTCGGGGAGGGTCGTGGGTTGGTTGAAGACGTCAAGGCGACGACTCGATCGCGGCGGCAATGGTCGCTGGCGGCACGATCGGCAATGGAAGCATTGCACAAAGGTGTGGCTTTCTTGCGTTACGGAGCCCGATGGTGGCCAGCCTGGTTGGGGCGGCACAGTGACTCTGTGGCGAGGCTAGGTGGCACCGATCTGCGGCAGGGTGGCATCCACAGCAGCGACGGCGACGCCGTTAAGTAAGGGTTTTGGATGGGGAAGAAGGAAGAAACGTCGGGGGGGGGGGGGAGGTGAGAAAAATAACTGGGTGGCAATATCTTAAATAATACTTGACTCGTGTCCGACTTGAGTCAAGAATAATAACTAAGTCATATTAAATCCTAAAAAATCGAAAAAATCCCATAAAATCAAACAAACACCAAAACATCATAATGATATGCTCTAGAACTATCAACCCACCCAAACTACCCGTAACGCATCCTAATGTGGTAAATGGCCTAAAACTAATTCTACGATCTACTATATATAAAAAAAAATTTGGCATACTCTCATACATTCTGATAACTCATTTTGTTCTGCTATGTTCATGACGTTATCATCATATACTTGAGTACGCATGACCCTCATAGCTCATACACGCAACTGACGTCGACTCAGTACACGTGTTCTGAATCTAATTCGACTAGAAAATAACAGTTGAACCGACCGGTTTTGAATATAAAACCCTAACTTGAATTGTGGGTTTTACATCTTCCGTTGTCAAACACTTGACCGAAGTATCTGCTTAAGTTTGCATTTTCACTCCTTAGTCTGAACCATCATACTTCAGCTGCCAAAGTTGCTTCTGAAGTTGCTGTTGAAGCTCTTCTTCACTTTGGGTCTTCATGAATTGCTTTCAAAGTTGGTGCATAAGAGTCCATGTGATTTTACTTAGAAAGTTAAAAATGTTGTCGTATCAAAACATGGTTCAATAAATATAGAGATTTATGCTAAATTTTGGTATATCTCATACCTAAAGTCTTCTTTACTTCATCTTTAGTGATTGATCTTCCACCACTGGACTAAAGTAGCGAAGTCGTATAAAGAAGGTATGTATAACTTGTATGAATGTACTTAAGGTTAATTAGTTCTGTTGATTGCCTAGGCAAAAGTTAAGTTCTAGTATTTGTGTGTTGGACAAGTATCGAGCTAGGCTTATTTATTTGAAACATACGAAAAACTTATTGATGATGGCTATCACGTCCAAGAAATAAATGGTAGCCCACTACGTACTCTGAGACAGAATCTATGTTAGGATATAGGTCTACTATATATAGGATGGGCAACATTCGTGGTCATGAATGGTAGTTGTCTAGTAGGGTGGCCAGTCTACTAGAACAAAAGCAGGATGCAAACTCATATTTTTTTAACCCTAATTTATAATTTACAATGATTATGTAAATTTAGTAATTTTATTACTAACACAGAATTGCCTCTGAAGGTGGGTTTCTATAATCACGTTATGTAGTATTTGACGATTGTGGTTCGAGGACAATCGAGAGATATATCATATAGTTGGTAACAATTATTATGTTTTGAACTCATTATGAGATTGTTATTTGTACTTGATATTTTGAACTGTTTAACATAAAGTGAAATTTAATATACGATCCATGTAACATGTATCTCTTAATTCTAAATCAAATATTTTTTGTATATTAAATTTTAAGTATTATTTTGTAAAGAAGTGAAACTTAAACTTAAGACTATGAATATTAATATTATGTTTTTAGCTGATATCGCTGAATGATGTTCCGTGTTTAACAAGACCAACTGACCAAAAAGAAGAATATTCCCAAAGATCTTTCGCCGAAGAAGCACAGCTGAATAGCTCCCGAGGCAACTCCTATTGTATGAAGGTTCCAAGTCGTCCAATTACAAAATCCCCAAAAGAAGAAGAGGATTTCTATCAAACTACTCTATCGTCAGACCAAATGAAAATGTTTATTTATTTTCCCATCGAATAAAACGTAATCATAGTGAATCAAACACTGTTAAGTCATAGGTGTCATTGCACTCGAGGATGTAAACAAATTAAACCTGATTGCAATCATTTTATGTTCTGATCGATTTGGCTTCAACTTATGTCGTTAATTTTATGCTCGAAAAATTACTCGGCTCAAAATAAATAACTCGTTGAACAACGAACAAGCTTAAGTTAAAGAGTGTTTTAGTTCGGCTTAGGTTAAAACTTGAGCTCGATGTGTTTAAATTCAAAAAAACTCAGCTCAACTCGGTTTATCAATGCTATTGAGGTCACATTAAACTTATATAGTATTGGAAAAAAACTTTGAATCTATATAAGCCGAGCACGAGCTAAGAACAAATATTCACTCGGCTTGAAAACATAGCAAGCCGAACACTTGCCAAATTCAAATACAATAAATTCTACACGAGCTTGGCTCGATGTATAATATACAAAACTCGTCTAACACTCAAATAAGTTCAAATATATTTATTAAAAAATATATTAAATTTAAACACATCTATGCCCGAGTCGACTACGCCTACAATTGCACCCAAATTAAAACAAGTTTAATCAAGCTACCTAAATGGATGCTAGCATTGTCTATCTTGACATACATTAGTCCAGAAAAATCTAGCGGGGAAGAGGGGTGTTAGATTTTTAGAATTTAAAAACAAAGGAGTGGTTGGTTGATCTTCCACCGACCAGACACAGAGCTGGGGATAGATTCCACCCCGACCAGAGTCATATACCCCCAGAATCTCCAAACTCCCACCTCCCCCGCATTGGAAGAGGCCATACCCAAGCCTTAGCCAGCAGCAACCTGCAAAGCAGTGTAGCAGCACAGGCCTCCTCCTTCCCTTCCCTTCCTGTCTTCCCCTCACCACCCACAAAACGACAAACCCACCCGAATATCTCTTCCTTTGACCCGAAGTCTGCAAATTATCCCCATTCCTTGCCCCTCTCCAATCGTCTTTCTCCGGCCACCACTGCCGCCGGCGCCGCCGTTTTTCCGGCCGACTGCGGTGAAGGGAGTTGCGGTGTGCGGTGAAAAAGGGTAAAGGCGTGTGAAGGCGACGGGGAGGGGAAGGTGGGGTGGGGAGGTGCCCAGATTCGCTCTCCTCGACGTGGACTGTTCCTGCCCTCAGAATCCTCTACTCGTACCTCATCTCCTACCTCTTCTTCTTCTTCTTCTTCTGCCGCCACTTGCAGGGCAAGGGGGGCGGGAAGTTTGCTTCTTTGGCGGCTCGGTTGGGTCAATTCGGTTCTTGGGGGCGAGGAAGGTCCCGCCTTTTTCTGGATTTGGGTAGTTTGGGAGGTGGTGGTGGTGGAGGGAAGCGGAATTGGGAAATTGGTGAGGACTTGGAGGAGGTGGGCGACAAAAAGGTGGGATCTTGATGGGGGGAAGACATGGTGGCAGGGGGCCAGCCAATGGTGGCCGAGAGCTTGATTTGAGCTCCGACGGGAAGGAGAGGTGGGGGGAATGGCGGAGTCGTCGTTAGGGGGTGCGCTGGTCCCGTGGGTGAAGTCAGAAGTTAAGTCCGCCGGCATGGTGGCGTCGGAGTCGCAGGCGGCCATGTCGGAAGATGCCGGCGGCGAGGGGTGGCGGCCTCTGGCGGCGGCGGGGGAGTGGAGTTGGACAAGGATTTTCTGTGCCCGATTTGCATGCAGGTGATCAAGGATGCGTTTCTGACTTCTTGTGGGCATAGCTTCTGCTATATGTGTATAGTCACTCATTTGCGGAACAAGAATGACTGTCCTTGCTGTGGGCAGTACCTCACCATCAACCATCTCTACCCTAACTTCCTCCTGGACAAGGTTGGTGCCTTTTCGTTTTTTTGATTGATTGATCCGTCTGCATGCATGGCCAATGCAAGCTATGTGTTTCTAAATGGGATTTTCTTGTTTGGAAGTGGTGATATATTCTTTGAGTCGCCTGCATTAAAACCGATGCGAGCCATGTGTTTGTAAATGGAGTTTTCTTGTTGGAAAATGGACAGTAGTATGGGCTATTTTTTTCCATTCATCTGCATTAAAACCAATTCAAGCCATGTTTTCATAAATGGATTTTTCTTGGTGGAAAGTGTTGGTGACTTGGTGTATTGTTTGATTCACCTGCATTTGTAACCGGTGCAATCTATGTGTCTATGAAAGAATTTGGTGTATTGTTTCATTCGTCTGCATGGATAACCGATGCTAGTTATGTGTTTTTAAATTAAATCTTCTTGTGTGTGGGTGTATTGTTTGATTAGTCTGCATGTAAAGCCAATGCAAGCTGTGGATTGTAAACAAATGGAACTTACCAAGATTGGGTTGTTTGCATGCTGATGTTGGGTATAGTGTCGTGTTCTTTGGATAAAGCAGAATGAGTTTGCAGTTTCCGGTTTGTAATGCAAGGCTGGTGCTTTTGCAATTGATGCTTCAGTGTTTTGCTCTGTAGAAATTATTCTTTTATTAGCAAGATGCCTGATATTTTGAAGAGGGAATGTGGTGTTTATTGTTTTTTGCTTGTAACTGTAAAACCAATGCATGCCATGTATTCTAGAATGGAGACTGTTTGTAGTTTGGATCTTTGTGTGTTGCTGGTGCTTTCTAATAAAAACAGAATGAATTTTCTGTTGCTGCTTTATCATGAAAGATCGCCACATTTTAAATTTATTCATTTAATAATCATCTATACAAGCATATTAAATGCCATAGTATTTTTGGTGAGCCTATATGGTAAAAGTCTTTGTTGCTTTCTCCTTATGAATTGTCAATGGGGCAGATGATTATGGTGATGATTATTGACCTGTGAATTAGAATTTTGGGTGGTTTAAAGCTGACCGGTTTCCTTTTTCTCCTTTAATTTTCAATGCACAGAGCCTAATGTTTACTCAAGGTGGAATGTGAAGTTTGGTTTTTTCAGCTGTACCATGTGTTTCATGGCTCTCTATTTCTGATCTGCAGTTGTTGAAGAAGACTTCTGCCCGCCAAATACTGAAGAATGCATCTCCTGTTGACCATCTCCGTTCAGTAATGCAACAGGTTAGTCCTTGCTTTTTAAAGTCTTTCGTTCATTTTGATCTGAATGCCACTTTTTTGTTATATAAAAGGTATATTAATATGATCCTGCAGTCCCATATACACCTCTCTTTTACAAGCACTAAAGCCACCTTAAAGCTGAGCATGAAAATAAAGCTATTTAAAGTTCAATCTCCAAAGTTGTTGAAACCTTCTATGAACTTCTTGATTGATTTTGGGGTATCTTACATGGCCTGTCACTTGATCCTTAGACAGGGTTGTGAAATATCGCTCAAGGAGCTAGATGGCTTGTTATCTATCTTACAAGAGAAAAAGAGAAAAATGGAGCAAGAGGAAGCGGAGACAAATATGCAGATTCTGCTCGATTTTCTGCAAAGCCTGAGAAAGCAAAAACTTGATGAGTTGAATGAGGTTTTCTCCTTGGCCTTGAACAGATCTGTTTCCTTGGATTATTTGCTAAAAAGACATTCATGTATGAAGTCATTTTCTCATTATAGGTTTCTAACTCATCTCTAGTTCCTCTATGAAAAAACCGTTGGTCCCTCTGATAAATAGGCAGATAACAAATCGATGATTTCCATGACAGGTGCAAACTGATCTTCAATATATTAAAGAAGATATAAATGCTGTGGAAAGACACAGGATAGAGTTGTACCGAACAAAAGAAAGATACTCCATGAAACTTCAAACTCTTGGAACTCATCTGAATGACCAGATTTCGGCAAAATTATCACCTTCTTCAATGGATAAGCACATTGGTGCCTTCTTCTCAAGTATTAGAACAGTATCAGGTGCTACCTGTTCAGGCAATTTTCAAACGAAGGCAGAGATTAAAGGGCAAGCAAGCTCTCAAGGATACCAAAGAAAAGATGGTTTTAGTGGTTCAGATCCGCAGAATGTGGTCTCACATTCAGGTTTTTCGGTGGCAAGAAAAAAGAGAGTTCACATGCAGGTTGCTTTCTTGATCTTCTCTTTGCTGAATATTTGCATGTGTCCTTCCATATTTAGCTTTATCATGCCCTGACTTTTTTATTCGAACTCAAATTTTGTGCTGATGTCTATTGCACCTTGTGTGTGATAATAAGAATGCAACCGGACAATTATGTTGAAGAGTGGAAAGTATACTAGGGATTCTTTACCTTAGGATATGTTCAGTTCTGTGCATATGGAAATTCCATTGTTTTCCTCCATTTCTTCTTTCATAACACCTAATGTTTCGGGCAAATAATCATTAAATGTGAATGAATAAGTATTGAACTTGTTTTATTGGATTGGAGTATGGTGGGTCCTAAATTTGGAAACAATTCCTAAATGAGTTGATCAACTAGGGAACTGCTCTATTGATGTCTGCAGCACCTGCAAGATAGGTGTCCTTACTAGTTTTTGAGTGGTTTCAGTTATCTTGTTTCCATGATGCTGTATGCTATGCTCATGAGAAAGGTTTCTTTGATTGACTTGATTAGTCCTTATAATGGGCCTATTATTACCTAACTTGTATTTGAGTTTTGTCTCATGTCTCTTAGCTGTGTGCTGCTGTGACAGTTCAATGAGCTACAGGAGTGTTACTTGCAAAAGAGGCGTCAAGGAGCTCATCACTCACAAAAGAGTGATGAAAGGGATGCAACTGGTAGTAGAGAAGGTTATCATGCAGGTCTTGAAGATTTTCAAGCTGTACTAAGTACTTTTACTCGATACAGGTTATACAAAACTCAATTTCTGTGCATTTATACTTCATAGAGCTTTTTAATAAGTCTGTTCTAATATTTCTAATGTCCTTCTATCAGTCGCTTGCGTGTTATTGCTGAACTTAGACATGCAGATCTATTTCACTCTGCAAACATTGTCTCAAGGTGAGTCTTCAGGAGTGCATCAACCATTTAGTTTAGTATATCTCTTAGGTCAGTGTTTATGAAATGTTCTTAACAGGATTTTGTTGTTACCATCTACATGATGGAATAAAGCCTTATCAATGTTTTCCATGCAACCATTTGATCGGAGAAACCCACTTTATGTTATATCCATATACTTTACTTTGCAAAAGTTCAAGAAAAACTGAAAATCTGTGTGATTTTGCCTACTCTAGTGTTACATTATCTTTTAGAAAATGCATATTTCGAGAGGTGGCAATCCATAATTATTTTTAGCTTTAAGTTACAATCGATTATCTATCAAAATTATTGCAGCATAGAGTTTGATCGTGATGATGAGTTATTTGCCACTGCTGGAGTATCAAGGCGCATCAAAGTTTTTGAATTCTCAACTGTTAAGTTTTACCTAGTTTCTCATTTTATTTTTTAAAGGCTGAACTTATTGTAAGAAAAAATACCTTATTCATTGACGAAAAAATAACAGGTTGTTAATGAACCAGCTGATGTCCACTTGCCTGTAGTAGAGATGCCCACACGCTCCAAGCTTAGTTGCTTAAGTTGGAATAAATATGCAAAGAATCATATTGCAAGTAGCGATTACGAAGGAATTGTAACTGTTTGGGATGTAACTACTCAGCAGGTGGCATTCATTTGAACCTTTTAAGTGCCTTATTATTATGACATGCATCTCATGTTTCCATTGATATAATCAGGGCTTCTGTTTCAATTTCAGAGCATAATGGAATATGAGGAGCATGAAAAGCGTGCTTGGACTGTTGATTTTTCACGGACAGAACCATCAATGCTTGTATCTGGGAGTGACGACTGCAAGGTATAATAGAGTTTTAGTATTCACGAATGTTTTTTAAGATTACATATTTGGTATTATTAGTATTCTGAAAATTTCCTATGGAAAATAGATCCTTGTAGCAACTATAAAGAAAGAAAATTTTCATTGCATTATTTAGTAGAAGGTCCTATAAGGTTTGTGGTCAAAAGGGTAGAAACATTGATCTACAGGACAAAACGGTTTTTTTGCTGTAAGTTTATCAAATGGTAGTTCTTGATAGAAATTGGGTTGTTACTATTCTTGGAAAAATGATACTCTTAGGTTCAAGGGTTGAAAAATGGATGGGACTGCCTTCCACATGTTGATTTCACTTTATGTTGATTCTGCTCTGGCCCGCCTCACCTCCTTTTGCCCTGTCCATCAGTTCAATTTGGAATAAGATCAATGCTGGCAATTCAGTAATGGGTAAGGTGGAGCCAATTGGAGTATGATCCACTGGCTCACCCTAAATTTCTGGCCTAATGAGTCAATGACACTGAAGTTGGCTTTAAGTATGGCTTCATCTGATTTCCACCTCTGTACCAAAGGAGGAGTGAGCTAATTGCCCTTTTGCTTTGGTAAAAAAACATGTCTTGTTCTAGCACTGCTGTTCATATTTTTTTGTATGGTACTGCGTTACTTGACAGAGATGGTGAAGGGAGTCAAAAGTCAATTAGCTGCAACATGTTAGACGTCTTACAGCAACTATCCAGTTCAAGTTCAATGTTCCAAATTCAATGAGAGGCATATCAACAAATTGTTTTCTGTTGTATATTTATAAAAGAAAGTGATGCTCAACTTTTACTTGTTGCAGGTTAAAATTTGGTGTACAAAACAAGAAGCCAGTGTCCTCAACATTGACATGAAAGCTAATATATGTTGTGTCAAGTATAATCCGGAGTCTAGTGTTCATGTGGCGGTATATATCTTCTTCTTCTTCTTTATTTATTTACTTTTGCATTTTTATCTTGATATTCTCATTAATTGGCAGTCGGGAGTTATAAAGGTTTTTTTATTTTTTATTTTTTTGGGTTTCATTTCAGGTGGGATCTGCGGATCATCACATTCACTATTATGATTTGCGAAATATAAGGACTCCGTTGCATGTTTTTAGCGGACATAGGAAAGCAGTTTCTTATGTGAAATTTTTGTCAAAGAATGAGCTTGCTTCCGCTTCGATCGATAGCACTTTGCGGCTATGGGATGTAAAGGAACACACTCCTGTATGTACACTTTTTTGGTCATATAACCTGTTGTACTTAAGCTACAGCTTTGTGAATGCTAACTATGCCTAATGAGAAGGATCTGTGATGCTTCAAGTATTTAGTTATCAATGTAGGTGTAGCTCACTCCTGTATGTGCTCTTCTTTTGTCATACAACCTGTTTCAATTCAGCTATTGCTTTGTGAAGGCTAACTATGCTCAGTGAGAAGAATCGCTGGATGCGTTAAATATTTTAAGTATCAACATAGGTGTAGCTTTTAGTCTAAAACATGCTTTTGTGTGCTTTTTTATCATTTCGACCTCATTTATTGTTAAGTTAATGAGGAAATATATATTCTAAATACAATTATACTGACTTGTATGTATTTAGAACATTCTTTAACTTTCATCTTACATCGTTGCCTGGTTATATGCTTCTATTTGTTTTTGTCTCTACATAAGCTTGTCTTCATGCATACAGGCTCGAACGTTTAGAGGCCACACAAATGAGAAGAACTTTGTGGGTCTGACAGTTAACAACGAATACATTGCATGTGGGAGTGAGACAAATGAAGTCTTTGTGTATCATAAGGTTATCAATGCTTTTATTTTGAATTAAATAGACTATTACATAGTTCTGTTAAGCATAGTTCTAAATGTTTCTATCTTCGTAGATTTTGATTTATGATATAAATACTTAAAGTTGAGTTGCACCTTTTAATCAGAAGACATGATACCCTTTCTTTTTGGTACTCGTGTTTTTGTGAAAGCTGGTTATACCTTTCTTTATTACACTCTATAATGTAATAAGATGAAACGATGTTGGCTGTCTTTTAAGTGGTTGCTTCTGGTTGAATTTTGTCACTGCTTTGCAAACTTTACAGTCAAAAGCTGCTCTCTGGAAAACTATATAATGCAATGAAAACATTTGCAGTGAAATTTCAAGTTTAGGCCTAATATAACGTTTCACAGTAGTAGGATTGACATCTGATCTTTTCGCAGGCCATCTCCAAGCCTGCTACATGGCATAGATTTGGGGCCTCAGAATTGGAAGATGCCGATGATGATGCAGGCTCCTACTTCATTAGTGCTGTATGTTGGAAGAGTGACAGTGCAACAATGTTAGCCGCAAACAGTCAGGGAACGATTAAAGTTCTTAATCTGTCCGCTTAACGCATGGATAATCATATGGTAATTTGCTTACAAGTTTTTTTCTCCACATTTTTTACTCGTAAAATATAAAGAGGAATACTAGATTTGTAACTGGTCCTTGAATTGGTCCCTGTTATGAGGGAATAGCATTTGTAAAGTCATTGATTGTTTCCCTTCTTTTCCCTAATGAAAAGCTTTATCTTTTAATATCAAGAATATCATCTTGTAAATTAGTTTGCTCTGAAATATAAGTTAGCAGTTGTGATTGCAGATAGTTGATACATAATTTAGGATCTTTACATGATGTAATGTTTTATTTATTAACTTTTTATGATTTATTGTCAGGAGAAACTAAGGTCTAGTTTTATTTGAATTAAAGAAAAATTTTTAAAGTATGGTAAGAGTTTGGAGATTGTTGTTTTTTGATGTTGTTTTTGATGGTAGAAGGGGGGTGGAATATCATGTTTAACTATTAAGAAAAGGGAAAAATATGATTTGTCTAAAATATGAGAAAAAAAAAGAAAAGTAAGAGGATGCGGGAACAAAAGAAAAAAGAAATAGAAATTATTTATTATTTTTATAATTTTTTTTATTTTTTCTCATATATTTGATTAGGAAGAAAAAAAATTATATAATTTTATTCTCATATCTCGCATTTTTAATTTTTTTTGTAATAAAATGATTGCGAAGAGGCTTTTTACTGACAGAAAATTTTTTTATAAACTAAAAACAGAAAAATGTGAGAATTTTTTTTTAATATTTTTAGCTTAAACAATTGCTGGCCAGCTTGGCGTCCATGGCGAAATCTGCCGACCTAAAGCTTGGAAGACCAAACTGGTTATGGGCGGCTGATTTTACTGTCCCAAGTTTCAATAATGAATCGAATAAATGGCATCAAAACCAATGTTCTCAAGTCAACGGCCAGAAAAAAATTCTGAATTGACATTGGAGTGTTGACCCAGAATTTTGCTTCCAGTCAATGACTGCTAACATGCCTTGCATAAAACAATTACTCCTGATTCCTTGTTCATCCCTTGGGCTCAAATACCAACTAACAATGAATTTCGTCAATGGAATCCCTTTCAGCAGCGGCCAAAAATACAGTTATAAATCCAGTCATATCCTCTAAATGCGCTGCACGAGATCCAAAGCAGTGTCATTTTATAAAAAAAGAAGATAGTCATTTCTACAAAGAAAAGCATGGGCGTCACTCCTTTCACAAGCTTCAAATGAACAGCACCTTTCATTGAGTAGCCGCATCAGAAACAGCACTTTGACCGTCCAGTAATTTTAACTGAATAGAAATGAGAAAATATCAGCACAAAAAGAAAGAAAAAACTTACAGAGAATAACTGATAAAAGTATCAACAGTTATCAAACAACTCAA
The DNA here is from genome assembly GCA_033002965.1 of Piper betle. Lineage (NCBI taxonomy): Eukaryota > Viridiplantae > Streptophyta > Magnoliopsida > Piperales > Piperaceae > Piper > Piper betle. The sequence continues at coordinate 33,089 of JAURVB010000501.1, read as the reverse complement.
CTATGAGTCTGGTACCAACCCTGTGCCGAATTATCCTTCGACATTTGTTTTAGATGAGCAGCTAATTAGAAATCTATACATTGAGCAGAATCTACAGCATTTTGAAGACGTTTCGACCAACTTAATTCCACTGATTGAGCCCCTCCACCTCAAGTATTTGATAGATTTCATGAGATTTATTCTATATATCTCCTTTTATTTGCAACAACCAAGTATATACACCAGCTAGTTGTTGCCTTGAAATTTCCTTTGGTCATATTTTCATGGATGATGGCCTTGTTGTCTCCTTCTTCACAATACCCAACAAATGTTTATTCTCTATGATGGGTTCTTATCAACAGCTCAGCCAGACAACCAAGTGCAGTGTATTCTTTTTTAATGTAACTAGACATGTATCATGAGCGACTTATACCACTGATAAAATCTACTCTTATATATTAATAAAAGGGGAATTCATTATTGCCTTAAGATTAAAATTAAGAAAATTAACCAATTAAAATCCAATTTTTTTTAAAATATAATAAAAATACCTCATATAGAGGGTACATAGTTCAAATCTTGTTAACCTTAAATTTTTTAATAAAATAATAATAATAATATATTCACAGAAGGTCATATGCTAATCTCAATTTTTAATTTCTTATTCATAAGAGATTATCTCATTGTCTTAAAAAAATATAATAAAAATATCAAATAATCATAATATATATTTTCATTCAAATAGGATATATATCTTTGAAGTCAATAAAAGTTTATATCTAAGATATTAGATTATTTTACCTATCTCATTATTCAATGCAAATTTATACAAAAAAATTAAAATTTACCCGTTTTAGATAAACTCTATTAAATACTGAGACAGAATATAATAATCTAATATCTTATTTATAGATTCATAATAACTTTAAAGTAAGATCTTAATTAAAGAAGAATAAGGCAACGTCGAGAGATAAAAGAGTCAAGAGAAAAAAATGTTATTTAAAAAGCCTGACACATGGTTTTTTTTCTCATGTTTTCTTAGTAAAATCTTTCACTATTTTTTATTTGATATATGTTCGACCAACACTTTTTGATACCTTTTTTTGAACTTTCTACCCAAAAAAATGGTCAAAAAAACTGTAACCAAGCACCCTATGTGTCAAAACAATAACTGATCTGTTATTTTTTAGGATGAAAAAGAACAAAAATATGTCAAAGACTTTTTTAGCATTAAGATCCTCATATACCCTGTGTCAGTGTCCGAAGGGTAAGCATGGGAGTAGAGAACGTGGGAGTGATCATCTATACCATACCCATATGTGGAATCAATGGGAATCGTATATGGAATTTGACTCGGAAACTATAGAGCAAAGTTTAAATATGGGGAAAACGGTCTAAAATTATAATTTATACTAGTTAGGAGTAAAATTTTCTAAACCGGTGTGGAGCAATCTTTTTGCTCCATTTACTTCAGCTTAGAAAAGTATAATTTGTCTAATCTACTATATACTATGTCATAACGGATTTTTCGCTCTCATCGTGTGTTTCGGTGTTTTCCTGTCATGATGTCTTTAGTTCACAAATTCCTCTCCTTCCTGTCTGACGGGCTTAAAACTCTTTATTTCTGTCTCCTACTCTCCGAAACATTTAATATTCAATTAATTCAATTTGGATTTTGATTCTTTAAACTGTTTTATGGACAATGTTTTTAATTTGTAATTAATAAATAAATATGTAATTTATATGTTTAATATTTATGGCTAAGAAGCACTAATCATATAATTAAAATTAACAATTTCTTGTTTAATACTTAATTTTAACAAAATTAATAGCATGGCTCGATCATGGCACGTGCTTGCAACTAATTTTATATACAGGGTAAATATTAAGGTCAACCTATGTTATCAACTAATTTTATATAGAGGGTAAATATTAAGGTCAACCTATGTTATCTATCAAGATGGTTTGTTTGCATGTTATTTTTCTAAGTTTGATAGAAAATTCAATATTTGACTTTGAAGCCCCTCCCCCATCCGGTTTTGTGACTGAACATTTTTTGTGATAAAAAAGTGGTGTTTGTCACACTAAAATTTTCGGTGAGAGAAGCTTTTGTATCCAATTGAGTTCCGTGACAATTCAGTGGCAAAAATAATGGTGAATAATCACAGAAAATAATGGCATCATAGTCACACGAGGCTGTCGATGGCCGCGCAAGGGGGGCCAGATGTGGTCGTACAGTGGGCCCTAATGGGCTTCGTGCCTAATTGAATGGCATGTGCGCACCTGATTCAATGGGTGAGCGCGCCCAATTTAAAGGGCGTGCATGCCCAATTCATTTAAATATTTTTTTTAGATTTGTCACCGAGAGAACGACAATTTAGTGATTGATTGACCTATAACTAACATATTCGGTGATAGCTTGGCGACAAATTAATAAAATTAATAACATCAATATTTCAACGACAAAACTTTAGTGTTGTTAACTTTTAAAACCGAAAGACGGTCTTAATTCAATGATACGTTAATTTGTTACCAAAAATTTTAGTAACACTTCAGTGATAAATTTATTTAAAAAATGAAATAAAAAATTTTAGTGTCATTAATTTTTTATAATGAAAATTAATGTCAATTCGATTACAAATTAATTTTTTTGCCGGAATTTTTGGCGACAAATTTATCAATAAAAATAATGCCAATATTTTGGTGACAAAATTTTTTGTCACCGTATTTTGTGATAGTTTGGTGGCAAGTTTATCCCTAAAAATTTGGGTGGAAAGGGAGTGTTCGGTGGCAAATTTGTCACTCGAAGTTAAGGTGAGAGAATGAGGGGTTTTCCACCGGTGAATGCGGGATTTTAGGTGAGAGAATGGGGTTTTTTTCCACCCGTGAATGTCTGTGATTGATCCAAGTCACTATTTAAAATCTGGTTTGACTCCAGAGATGCTTGATATATCCTTTCGCTGGCAGATGATATACATCGGAGTGATTAAAAGACCATTGACTTATTAATAAGCGTTAATCTTGTTCATGCACTAGTCGTCACCAAATTAAGAATGGGTCTTGAAGATTGACATTTCGGATCATGGAGCTCATTATTATGTAGTTTATATTTGCCTACATTTTAAATTTATAATGTGCTTACTTCTTGTAAGAGAATCCACGGCAACTTTATTTGTTTGTATTGAGTCTCATTTTGGCGATTACACATATATAACACCAAACTAACGACGTTGAAATGACCAGGTACAAATTATATAGTACTAAACATACAAATCAAGCGTACGCTACACTACAATTCAGAAGCAGCTACGTTCCACCCTGCCATCAAGCTTTGAACTGGTTCGTAGCAATGCATTATGAACACCTCTGATGGAAGAAATTTATCTGCCAGTGTAAAGAAATGAAACAGACTCTAGAGGAGGGCATGTTATGTCGACAACATTATGACTTGAACTCGTTGCTGGTGCAAATCTTGAAACACTTCCTCTCATTTCACTTGGAGATACATTCGGCAAGGAACGTTTACCTTCCAAGAATTTCACCACTTCTTGCATTGTTGGTCGATCAGTATCTACATGTTTCATGCACAGCAATCCAATCTTCAATACCAGCTCAACCTCCTCTATCTCCTTTTGCCTTAAGTTGGTCAATTTCTTATCTGCTGCATCAACCAAACTTCCTCCTTCAAAGCACTCCAATACCCATGTCACCAATGAATATCTCTGCTCAACATCCCCTGCATCAAATGGCCTCCTCCCACATACCACCTCAAGCAAGAATGCTCCATAAGCATAAACATCAGAAGACTTGGTGGCTATCCCAGTTGTGCTAACCTCTGGTGCCATGTATCCTACTGTTCCTGCTATCCTAGTGGCCGCCTTTGGATCCTTCCCATGCTCACATAATCTGGAGAGTCCAAAATCTCCTAACTTCGCATTGAAGTGTTTGTCCAGCAAAACGTTACTACCCTTTATGTCACGATGAATTACAACTCTTTCCCATTCTTCATGCAAGAAGAGAAGCCCAGCAGCCACATCTTTAACAATCTGAAACCTTTGCATCCAAATGAGCATGACCAATGAGTTCCCATATAGGAACTTGTCTAAGCTACAGTTTTCAAGAAGCTCGTAGATGAGCAAGAGCTCTCCTCTAAGCCTGCAATATCCAATCAGTTTTACAAGCTTTTCGTGTCGAATCCGGCCTATGCTTCTAATCTCTGCAAGGAATTGCTCCATTCCTGCTTCTGGGTTGTGACATACTCTCTTGACTGCAACCTGTGTGCCACACCCTGGTAGCACACCCTTGTACACCTTCCCAAACCCCCCAGACCCTATGACTTGTGCTTCTGTGAACCTCTTGGTGGCTTTACAGAGATCCTTGTGGGATATCCTATGTGCCCCAATTTCATGCTCCCAACTTTCTAGCACTTCAACTTTTCTCTTCTTCCTCCAAGCATGGAAGCCACAAAGGGTGATTGTCACCGTGGCTATTGCTAAAAAACCAGACAACACACCCACCACAATTTTCCAACTGTTTGGCTTCTTTGTAGAGTGGTGATCAGGGAGCCTAGGAAGAAGTGAAAGGTCCAATGGCTTTGCTTGGCCATTGGTAGTGAAGCTCCATCCAAGAACATAGTGAGAGGATAGAAGAGTACCTGTGGCAGCTGAGAAGCCAATATATGAATGCTCTGAAACTATTGATGAAAGATTGATGGTGGTTGATAAAAGTGGTTGAGTTGATTGTGACATGCCAAGAGGAGCCATTGTCACATTTAGTTGATTGCTGTTCTTCACATATTCTATCCAAACTTGCATGGGTTTACCACTATCAAGGGTGAGGTTTTCAAATCTGCCATTACCAAAGTAACCTGCAGAAGAAGAGTTAACAGAGATCAAGCTGTTTACATCTATCCCAACATGATCATTCTCAATATCCTCAAACTCAGGATTTTGGATTGTGTCAAATTCTATAGCAAATATCTGGTTGGATTTGCTGCCATGGTTGGACATGTTGAAGAGGCCAAGGAATTGGCGTGGCTCTGCCTCTAGTATGCCTGGAGTGGGGGAGATGGCAAAGGCCATGCCATTGCCACCTGATCCTAGCTCCTTTGGAACAATTGCAAACACAAAGGTTGTGGAGAAGTTTGAGATGTTGGGGAAGGAGAGAGGTAGAGGGAAGAAGGCATGGCCTAGCTGGTTGGTTGTACTAGGATTTGTGAGCTGTAGCAGGCTACTGTCTGTAATCTTGGTTACACCTTCCATGCTCATGTTTTTGCCAAGAAACCCATTCCAGACAAAGTCAATATCATCTCCCATGATGTTGATGAAGCTAGCGAGAACCATAATAAGAACAATACGGAGCTTGCTGGGCATTTTCCCGGACTTGAAGAACTCTTTGTAGCCCATCAGTAAATGGATCATGATGACAAGAGGAGTTGATATATAAGCTGCAAAGTTGGTGGTAAGTCATCTTCTATGTCGACATATCTAGATATATAATATGAACTACGAAGAAATACTAATCTAAAACAACTCTCGTCACAGTAACCTGCATTTCTATCTTTGCGATCCCCATCAAGGAAGAGAGACGCATGGAATAGTCACGTATTCGCCATAAAATAGCGTTAGTACATAATTTATTGGTAATTGGGATATATTAAACTCGTTGACCATGAAACAGATGATCCACTAATTTATTCTTCTATGCACAAACGACGTCAAACAGATCTTTGGAGAGCACACTTGGCTAACGAACCGAAAGTTTAAATCCATAGGTTAAAAGCTATTTTTTCAAATTAAAAATATATAGTCAATTTTTACTTATACTTATAATGTAAAACCCACGATTCGAGTCAGGGTTTTATATTTAGAACCGGTCGGTTCGACCGTTATTTTTGAGTCGAGTCAGTTTCAGAACACGTGTACTGAGCCGACGTTGATCTCATGTATGAACCATGAGGGTCATGTGTACCCAAGTATATAATGATAACGTTATGAACACAACAGAAAAGAATGAGTTATTAGAATATATAAGAGTATGTAGTTCATTTTTTTATTATGATATATAATGGATCGTAGAATTAGTTTTAGGTCGTTTACTGCGTTAGGACGCGTTACAGGCATTTTGGGTGGGTTGATAGTTCCAGAGCATATCATTATGATTTTTTGTGTTGTTTGATTTTATGAGATTTTTCCCATATTTTTTGGAATTTTTTTACGACTTAAATATTATTTTGACTCGAGTCGGAGACGAGTCAAGTAATATTTACGAGTTTGGCACCACACACACCCTCGACCTTTCCTTTCTTCTTTCTCAAACCCTCGCCGCGCGCCGTCGCTGCGCATGTCGCCGCCGCTGCCGTGGACGCCGCCTGGCCGCCGATCGACGCCGCCCAGCCCGGCCACGGCATCGCCCTGCCGCCCCGACCAGGTCCGACCCCCATCAGACCGCCGCGACGCGAGGAAGCCACGCCGCGACGCCGCGCCCGCATTGCGCTTCCGTCGTCGGCGACCAGCGCCGCCGCGATCGGTCGGTCGCCTCAGCACCCTCAGCCTTCCAGCGACCTTCCCCGACTGGAACAGAGGCCATCACCGCCGTGGTCGGCCTGATCTAGCGACCCATCGCCGTCGGCTCTGTTTTGCCATTTTCCGGCGAGCCACCGCCTCTATTGGCCGCGTTGATGTCATAGATGAGTCGGGCTCGCCAAGCCGGTTCCGAGGGTACCCAACACGACCACTTTCCGGGCAATAAAAGCCACTGGCGATTGTCGCCGGAAAACCACCGGAAGCCGCCGGAAAACCGCCAGCAGTTGCCGAAAAATCGGAATTTCTGGAATTCACTGGAATTCACCAGATCTTCCGCGGGGCTCACCCAGTCGAGCCCGATCAAGCTTCGGATGCCAATGAGCGCCGAATTTGAGTTCCGAGACACGCGACGGAACCCTAACTGTTGCTGATTGTCGACAACGTGAGGTATAATTACCTCCGATTGATTTATTTAAAATTGATGATAATTGTTAGTATAACATGCTAGGGTTGATTAATTATTATGATGAATGTTAAGACTATGAATGAAGTAAACATGTGCATGATGTAATTAACAGGGAATGAAGGTTAAATGAGCTAATGAAGTAAAGTAAATTTGAGTATGATAATTGAGTAATGTAACTTAGGAAAAATACAATAAAATTGGTAGGAATAGGATGAGTTAGAATTATTTTCATAATTATGATTATTGATTGTGATTGATGTTTATTGAGTTTGATGCATCATTTAGTTAACGGGCGTTAGTATTTAGTTTTGACGTGTAGGTACGGAGTAGGAGCTCGCCACCTAGGCGCGATGACACGCTTGGAGCTTCTACCAGGTCCGTTTAGGACTCGTCTGTTTTACTCTTTTCTATTGTATGCTTGTTTTAATGCCTAGCAGGACGAGTTAAGTGGTGCTTTATCGGATCCCACTTAACTCGGGTCATTTAACCGAATATTTTTCCGGATTAATAACCCCTCGAGGATGATTTTGAAAACAAGATCCACCACAAGTTGCCTTCGGGCCTATTATATAAATCCCTACCCAGCCATATATATATATATATATATATATATATATGTAGTTTTTGCGTTTTCAGTGAGACGAGAGATGGAGAAACCGACTGCACGTACCATGCAGAGGATGCCGTGACAGTCAAAGCGGGCTCTGGATTAGTGCCAGCGGACTGTTCCATTCCCGAGGGATCCTGACAACTCCGCGTTTGAGTTCCTCACACCCGGAGAACGTGGAGGTTTACGGGTACTGTTTAGTACAGCGCATGTCCGGACTTGTGGTTCAAAGGGTACTAAAGGCGACTGCCTGAGAGTACTCGGCCTTCGTGCTCAAGGCCAGGAGAAATATGGAGGTACGGAGAGGGCTTAGGATAAAGTTTCACGAGAAGTACTGAAAAAGAAGTGCCGAGAGCGGCATAGTACCAGCAGCAGATCAATAAGTTCGGGATGCTACCGGGTCTGCAGCCCAGTGGCTCCTCAGTAGTGCCCTTCAGAGTGTTCACGTGGAGTATATGATGTTTTCTTTCATATGAGAGTTTGCTCTCATAGCATTGTAAAACCCGTGACTCGAGTCAGAGTTTTACGGGAGTGAACCAGTCGGTTCGAGTCGAGTCAGCTTCATGGACCGCGAGCTGGGTTGAGGCCAGCTGTGAGTTATGAGCAATGAGGGTCATGTATGCTCAAGTGTATGATGATAACGCCTGAAAGATGATGAAAAAAATGGGTTATCAAGTATATGGAGGTATGCAGTATTGATTGTTATTTTTATTTGATCGAAGAATAGTTTTAGGCCGAATAACGAATTAGGACGCGTTTGACGATATTCGGGTGGGTTATTAGTTATAGAGCATGTCATTTGGATGTTATTGTGTTTGTTTTATTTTATAGAATTTTTCCATATTTTTCTAGATTTTTTTTAGAATTTATTACGAACTAGTTATTATTTTGACTCGAGTAGGAATCGAGTCAATACTTATTTACGAAACTGCCACTGGAGCATCACTTCATCTTCCCCGACCCTTCTTCCACCCAAACCCTCGCCGCCCCTTGTGGTCGCCGCCGCCGCCGCTGCCGACGCCGTGCTGCCGCCAATCGACGCCGCCCCGCCCCGCCGTGAAGTCGCCGTGCCGCCCCGACCAACTCCGGCCACCGTCGCGCCGCCACGACGCCGGAATCGCCCCGCGAAGCCGCTTCGGCCGTCGCCACTCCGGGCCTGATTTCGCCGCCGTCCGGGCCGCTCCGCCGCCGCTGTGACGCCGACGACCACCCCCTCGCCGTCGCCGACGTTTCCCCCACCACCCCGACCGCCGTCGAGGCCGGCCGGAGCCCCGATTGGAGAACGCCGCCGCCGCCGCCCGTTTTCAACGTCGCCGCCGACGGCCATCGCGGCCTCGGTTGCTCTGTTTGACACCGCCATCGGACCAAGCTCGTCGAGCTGGTGCCGATAGACCCCTTGATTGCCCCGTCCCGAATCGTCGCCGGAAAACCGTCGGAATCCGCCGGAAAACCGCCGATACTCGCCGGAAAACCGCCGGAACCGCCGGAAAATTGGATTCGAGGGAAGTTCGTCGGATCATCCGCCGAACGCACCCGGTCCAATCTGATCGGACTTCGGACGCCGCTAGGTGCCGAATTCGAGTTTTGAGCCGCGAAACGGAAACCCTAGCCGTCGCCGATTTTCGACGACGCGAGGTATAATTTATTTTAACTTAATTATTTGAAAGTATTGATTATTAGAATTTGCATGTTATGATTGATGAATTGTGCATTGTAATTACTTATATAAATGTGGATTTAATTTAGAATAAAATATGAAATTTGTGGAATTGTGTGGTGTTAAAAATAGAAGTTATGAAACTAATTAGGGTTATTAAGTAATAATCATGATCTAATGTAAACTAACCTAAGTAGACTTGTTAGAATTGATATAGGTTGATGTGTGACGGTTGATGTGTGATTGGGTTGATTATGTGCATGCTATAGGATGTGTGATTCATCATGCGGGCGTTAGTTTTTAGCTTGATTGTGTAGGTACGGTGTAGGAGCTCGCCGCCTAGGCGCGTGGACCCGTTTGGAGCTTCTACCAGGTCCGTTTAGGACTCGTTCTCTGTTTTACGCTACTCTATTGTATATTTGATTTATCATGTGCAGGACGAGTTAAGTGGCGTTTTATCGGATCCCACTTAACTCGGGCCATTTAGCCAACAGTCCTTTTTCGGATTAATAACCCTCGAGGATGAGATCCCTCGAGTTTGTTTTCGAACTTCAGATCCAGCTCACGATGCCTTCGGGCCTATTGTATAAATCCCAACCCAGGCCTATATATATATAGTTTTCGTGTTTTCGGTGAGAGATGGAATGAGGGTTACTTGCGGCCACGTCTTCAGATAGGGCGTGTGCCCGGAAGAGCGGGCTCTGGAGCTGGGGAGAACCCACTTCGTTCCCGAAGGATCCGGACAACTCCACCTTTGAGTTCCTCAAACCCGGAGAAGTGTGGAGGTTTACGGGTACTGCATTGCAGCGCATGTCTAGACTTGTGGTTTCAAAGGGTACTGAAGGCGACTGCCTGAGAGTGCTCGGCCTTTGTGCTCAAGGCCAGGAGTAATATGGAAGGTGCAGAGGGCGGTAAGGAATGAAATTTGATGCGAGAAGCAATAGAGAAATGGCCAAGGTATGAGAATGAGAAAGATAGGGGGACGCTGTCGACCCGAGGGCGACGGCCCGACGACGACGGCTCCCGTATGTGCCCTGATGAGAGTTCTTGAGGAAGTATATGGTTTTGATTCAACAGGAGAGTTTGCTCTCCTGTGCCAGATTGATATTAGTTATTTTCCGGGCCGGTAACACTCGTTACTGACGGTTTTTCTATATATATGTAGGTGAGGAATGCGAGCGATGAAAGCTGTCGGGACTGCGGAGGAGCAGCACGGAACCGCGCACACATGTACCTGCCGCGTGTAATGTATAATGATGGTTGTTTAATGCTGTGTGGATGATTATTACCATGTTTTTATCTTGATGAATTACTTGTTATGAAACGAACTGATGAACATGAATGAGTAGGGAGCCTTGGAGTTCAGACTCGGCTCGGGTAAAAATGAATGAGATAATGATTTAATGTCATGGTAGATTATTATGTGTTATCGTATTTTCATAAAATATTATATATTTTCTTTTGGTTTCTCATTTATTATTTTGTCTTGTTTTTGCTTGTACATCACAGCATGCATGTAGGACCGCGTTAGAACCCTATCATTCTCATTTATGCATTTCATATTTGCATCTTCATCTTGAGACGCCGAGAGTAGATCCTGGTCGGCTTAACCGAATCTAGTAGATTAACGAACGGTTCGGTCGCCGGTGACATTTCCGGGTCGGTTCACGGGTGAGCCGAAACGGGGTGTTACACATAGCCAGCTTGTTATAGTTATTTTATTTTCTGGACCAGTAACACTTGTTACTGACGTGTTTTTATACTATATATAGGTAATAATCACGAGTTGGATGAGCCAGCTTGGACGGAGGAGCAATGAGGTCTTGTGCACACACACATGTTAGATTTCTGAATGTTTAATATTGTATTATTATGTTATTATATTGTGAATGACATGATTAAATGTTTGAGCATGATGATATGATGTGAATGAAATGCTAAGACACGATAACAGAATGCAAAATATGATCAGAGTTGAGCAGCGGAAGCGTAGTGGGTTGAGACCCAAGCTTTAGAATGAATACGTAATAAATGAGATTCTGTGTGATTGTTAATGCATGCCGATATATTTGTATATATATTATTTTGACAGGGTGGGCCCATAATTGTACTTTTAGGGGAGACTCTGTCAGTTTTATTTCAGAATTTTCATCGACTTTGCTCGTAATTGTGATGGTGTGAAATTTAATTTGCATGTCATTCTGCATTGTAGTACCATGTTAGGATTTTGTGCATGCATTCATTCATGACGGATCGTATCTTCATCTTAAGACGCCGAGATTAGATCCGCATGAGTTAGGTTCGGGTTAGCCGACCTAACCGGGGCCTATAACATGCCGGTTCGGTTCACGAGCGTAAACCGGATTTGGGGTGTTACATGGCCCCCTCGCCACCACCCGCCGTCGCAGCCCACCTACACCACCTCCCCCCCCCACTCGCCATCATCCTCCGCTGTAGCCCCCAATCACCACCCGCAGTCGCGGCCCCCGCCCGCTGGCGAGGGCTGCAACGGAGGATGATGGGGAGGGGAGGGGTTGCATGTGGGCTACGACAACGAGTGGTGGTTGTGGTGGGGGAGGGGGGGTAGGGGCGCAAGGGTCAGTCGCCGAAAAAGATCTAAACTTCTAAATGGCCCTCAATTTTTAATTAGTAAAATTATACCTAAATATTATGTAATTAACTAAAGTTGTGCATTATTATTTTTTTTTTTAATATGCAATATATTTAAATTTAATTAATAGTATATGAATAAATATAAAGTAATTTGAAATGCAAAAATAAGTAAATTTTACTTTTAAACACAAATTTTCCAAATATATTTAAAAATATCTTTCTCATTAAAATCAATTTAAAATTATCAAAAACAAAAATTATATGAAGAAATTTTAAAATTAAATTTTAAATATTAATATATAATTAGTTAAAAATACTTGTTTAAAATAATTAAAAATAAATATTGGTTAAAGTGAATAGTTTTGGGTTAGTAGGAGACAAAAATAAATAATTTTGAGTGATTAAGAGGTGAGTTAAAGAGTTGGGCATATAAGGGATTATTAGAAAGTTAGTTGCAGAGTTAGCGAAATGAGAGAATTAATTCGAAGGTGAGTTAGAGAGTTAAAAAAGTAAGGGGATTAATTAAAGAGTTAGAGAAGTTATGAGATTATTTAAAAGTTGGAAAAGTATAAGGATTAATTACGTGTTAGGAAAATGACGAAAACGACAAAGCAAAAAAAAATCATCATGCTATAATGTGTATATATTATTGGACTTCAAATTCCCTATGTTTTAATTCACCATGATGATTTTAAATATCCATTAAATAGGACAATGTAAGATTATTTTTTATCAATATATATAATATTGATTAGGCTATGCATCAAGGTAGAAGAAAAATATTTTACCTATACCTCTTAATTACTTTCTTATGAAATCTAAAGTATTATGGGTGTGTCAAAGGCATGGATGGGTTCAAATCTGATATGACTATAATTGTATTCGATCTAAATCTAAAAATTCTAACTTAAATCCAACCTGAATCCAAAAATTACATAAATTTTATTTTCCATATCTATATCTAATTTGAATCCACCAAATCTGTATCAAAACCATATCCGCCCAATTAATTAAAATAATATAAATTTTAATATAAAAATAGAAAAAATTAATTATAATATTATTTTAAATATTTTAAAATATAATTTTATAAAATCTCACGTATGCAGATTGAATATAAATCGGATCACCCCAAATCCGCATGTAATCCTAATATTTTTGGATATAGTAGATATTCAAAAAGTCTATACCCAAATCTAATCTAAAACTATTTCAGATCAAATATAATTTGTCAAGGGCATACATAAAAAAAATTCCACTTGACACTACTCATAACTTCACCATACCCTCTAGAAAATCAAAACGCTTTTTTTGGCTACCTATTTTTAATTCTGTTACTGTTAATGAAGAAAATACAAGTATAAGCACAATGTAAACCATTGTAAATCTATGTGCTTCTTTGTGTGAGTAATTTCTGCAGTGCAGAAAAAAAGCTGAAATAATATTACCGAAGAGCTCGAGCTCATCATCTAAAGATACCTTTGGAGCTCATAAAAAGAGTTAGAAAAACTAAAACATCAAAACACAATCTGAAATGCCTTCTCATAATTTCAAACAAAAAAAAAGCTTCTTTAGTCTAATGGAGTATGGCCAAGGAAAGGAGCATTTTGGAATCCAATCTGCAAGTCTTTGCAATGAAAGAAGCAGCAATTTACCTTTTCTGGCACGTTTCGTGTTAAAAAAGCAGCAAATTATTTTTTTAGTTTCGCCCTAAAATGTGCATTCTCATCAGTTTTTTTCATGTTCTTTCAGTTTGCTGCCTTCTTAAGTTCCTGTAAAAAAAACTCAAGGAAAAACATAGAATAGCTTGGAGACAGAAAACAAACAGAACCTTAGAGCAAAAGTGTGGTATGTTTTTAAAAGATCACAGTTTGACATCTTAACAACTACAAAAGGATTCAACCCTATCAACTCGTATGAACGGCAGGTTTTCCATCTTGTCTAGGAGAGTCACGAGTGATGGTTAAAGACTCATTGATGATGCGTATTGTAGCCCCAAAGTGGTGGCAATTCGTCTTTGATCTGAGATGCAGACAAATATATCCAGAAATCATCCAATGACAGCGTCTGCATGACCCTTGTCGAGTTTTTCTTGCTCTAAGACAATAAAAAGGCGTACATCAAACCAAACTGTATTGGTTATATTGGTTATGTACCATCTAACATTTATCAATCTAAGAAGTTTTTTTCATTGCTCTTCCGGAAATTGTTAAATCACTCGAATGCCGACATTATAGTTTTTAAAGTGAAGCTATCAATGGAAGTACAAATTGCCATATTCCCAGCCTAGATACCTCACTCGTAAACAAGCACTACAATGGTTGAGAATATGCAAGATCAGAAATGTAACAAACACCAACATATTGAAGATTTTCTCAGAAAAGACTGTCAATACAAAATACAACATCAAAATCGCTTACCGTAAACCCAAAAAAAAAAGAAAAATGAGAACAAGCAGATAGCACGAACAAACCTATAAATTGCCGCCACTCTGCTGCCACAAGTTGATAATATCCGTTGCCTGGTTAAGAAGTATGATCATCCTCTTCTGTGAGATCCAAGGCTTGCTCTCAAGGGTTGTTTTGAGCTCTTCCCAAGCATCTTTCCTAGGCCAGAAGTAGTAGGGACTGAGTGGGATAGTCCCATGGCCCGGAATAACCTGGTCTAAGGCAAGTCCTATGTTCTTCTCCAACCAAACGAACTTCAACACCAGCCTCGGCTTCTCCACCAACTTCACCACCACCCCAAGCTTCTACAACACAGACAACAACGACAACAACAAAAAAACAAAAAAAACAACAACAACAGCGCGTTAAAGCCAACAAACGCTAAAGCTAATTACGAGCATCCCAAACAGCTAAACATCATATAAACCATCAAAAGAAACGATTTTTAGAAAAGGTAACCAAGTGTAGAACCTCTTTATATAACCATCAAGACATCACGAAGTAGAAGCAGAGGTGTAGAACCTCTTTTTCATCCTGGTCACCAACAACACCAGTGCGGGCATCCAAGTCGGAACCATCAACAGCTCCATCGGCGTTGGCCGTTGCAACTCTTACAACGGAAGCCCTGGAGTTGCGTAACGGGATGGCTTTGGTGGAGTGAAAACCAGTGGAAGAAGCGAACCGTGCCTGCTTCGGCAAGGGAATTACGAGGGAGACGGTAGAAAGGTTGAAAGTGGGGAGTGAGGAAGGAGAGGTAGCAGCAGCAGCCAACATAGACAACATCTTGAGTTACTATCGGGGAGTAGAGAGGAAGCAAGAGGTACAGCAAAGAGCAAAGACCCTCCTCTTCCTCTAAAGAGCGGGGAAGGGAAGGGAAGGGAAGATGGGGCAGTCGGCACCACCACCACGCCGGCCCTTCCCTCACGTCGGGTATCAATGGATGGATAAGGCACCCAAGTTAGGCAGGTTCTTCATCGGGGCCGAGCCCACCGTTCGTGGGCCCTCGAATTGGCTTACTACTTTTACTGTTTTGGGTTTAATAATTTATTCAATTTTTTACATAAATTTATTATATCTTAAAATATAATACACTCTAACTTTAATAAATTTATTGTATTTTAGAATTAAACTTGAGTTGTTATTTATTAATTAGTTGATTTAAGATTTTTATTTATTTTAAAATTGTTAAACTCAAGATAAGACTACTTAACTCTCGATGATTATAATTTTCTATTGCTAATTTATTCATAAAAGAGGTAAATTTGTAATTTAAATTATTCTTCGAAATAAGAAATTAGTATAAGGGTAATATTATGAAATAATTATAGTTAGCAATATGAAATAAAGAATAATATTAAATAAAATTTAAATTTAAATAATTATTTTAAATAGAAAACTAACTTGAAAGGTAATATTATAAAATAGTTATAGTTAAGAATATTAAATAAAAAATATAATTAATACTAAATAAAGTTATAATCACCCTATTACATTAAAGTGTTATTTTTTTCATCATGGTTATATTTTAATATTTTTTACATTGTTGTTGATTTGGGCCAACAATAAATTTATAGGTCTATTAATGTTTACTTGATTTTAAATTATTATTATTATTTTGGAATGCATAGGAGTATTATTCTACCTAAATTAAGAATTTAAAAAATATCACTAATTTTTAATAAATTTATCATTATAGTATTAGAATTAAAGTTTGTTACCTAGTAATACATATTTGATTTAGATTTTTACATATTTTTATTTATTATTAATAAAAAAATTTAGAGTATAATTATATCCAAAAAAGTTTTAAAATAATTTTCAATTAATTATTAAAAAATTTTACCTATTAAAATTAAAATTAATTTTAATATTTATATACAACCTTATTTTGTGTTAAAATTAAAAAAATTTTTTTATTTAAAATAATATAATAATATTTTTAAATTAACTTTGTAAAAAAATATAGGCACAAATTAAAATGTTTAAATTTTTCTTGAATGTATTAAAGAATTACTGGACTGGTGTGGCCTAGACAAAAAGACTGGATAGCGCCACCCACGACCAAATCGCAAACAAAAATGAGCCAGTTGGTTTCTCTACCTGCAAGCCCATACCTACCGCAACTTTTTGACTAGTCGCTTGTGGCTATTAGATGATTTTAGCTATTTATTATTCTTATATAATTAGTGGATATTTATTAATTTTAAAATTCTGCTTACGTGAGAATTGTTAAACTTAAAATATGGTCTGGTTTTAGATAGTTAAAATATTTTATTTCTACTTCTAATAATAATCTGTAACAATTGTAATTTAATTTGCTATCATTAATAAGAAATAAAAGCATACTATCATATAATAGTTAAAGAATACGTGGTACATCTAATTATAATGAAAAAGTAATATACATTTTATGAATAAAAGTAAAATAACATATTATAAAATAATTAAATGACACATAATCTAGTTACCATATTAATGTTCTGTCCATGATTAGTTTTGCTTCGATTTGAATATATTAATGTATTTAGATACAAGTATAAATTGGTAGATCGCGTGTATGAGCCATGAGGGTCATATGTACCCAACTATATGATGATAATATCACGAATACAACAAAAAAAAGAGTTATTAGAATATATAAAAGTATGCCAGTTATTTTTATTTTTACATATAGTGGATCGTAAAATTAATTTTAGGTCGTTATATCGCGTTAGGATGTGTTACAGGGAATTTGGGTGGGTTGTTAGTTATAAAGCATGTCGTTATGATGTTGTAGTGTTTGTTTTATTTTATGAAAATTTTTTCTATTTTATGGATTTTTTAGGATTTATTTTGAGTTAGTTATTATTATTGACTCGAGACGGAGTGGAGTCGAGTCAAGTCAAGTGCTTATTTACGATATTGTCATCAATCAAAACCCCCAACCCTTTTCTCTTCCCCATCCAAACCCTTGACGTGCCGCCCCTTTTCGTCATCGCCATCGCCGCCGCCGATGTCGCTACCGGGCCCCGCCGTGGCGTTGCCATGATGCCCCGAGCGCCCCGGCCTCCACGACGTCGCGCCTAGCAATGTGCTCGCGTCGTCGATTCTGCCACCGGCGACCGTTGTCGCAGCCGTCTAGTCACCACTTTGACATTGCCAACCCTCCCCGACAAGAGCGAAGCCCATCGCCGCCCAAGCCGTGCCGGATCTAGTCACCCACCATCGACTGCCTCTGTTTAGCCATTTTTCGGCGAGCTGCTACCTCCGCCGAGCACGTCGACGTTGTAGATGTGTCAAGTTCACCGAGCCGATTCCAACGATTCCAGCAGAGTGGTTTTGCTAGCAGTGCAGAGTGTGGCTGTGGAGGGCACGCGGCGGTGGAGGCAATGGCAGTGCAGAGGATTTTTTTAGAAAATACAGTAATTTTGGATTGTCCGTGGACATTGCTCGGGCCGACAGATAATTTATCTGAAGTCGGTCGGACAAGTTTTAACCGACGAAATTTCTGACGGACGTGGAAAATAATTCGTTTGATGTCTGTCCGACTGATGCCCACCCCTAGTTACATAGTTTGTAGCATACGATAGTTTCGACATGTTTATTTGTCTGGCTCAATGTTCAGATATTACTTCATGTTGATTAGCATTTACAAACAATGATTTCTTAACAATCTCCAAAAGTTTGGGAGGAAACAATGTAAACGACCATCGGACCGGCCGTCCCCTCTTCCCCAAAACTACTAGCCACCACCACTTCGCAGGCTCTCTTTCCGATCATCCCCTCCCCCATACCCTCGCTAGTGATTTCTCATATAGGTTAGACTTCCAGCCTTTCTCTTCTCTTCAAAAGGGATATTTTGTCTCCTTCTCCAAGAATCCTTCGTGATTTTTGCTATGCAATATTGAATCTCCTCTTGACGAAGACAACGCCTTCTCCTCCATGTTTACTGCCTCTATCTTCAACATCACTTCCACCCTTCCACTTGCTCCCTCCTCATTTGGAGGACCTTCTTTAGCCAATCTGTGGCGGGGCATTCTGAGAAGAGCGCTTTTGGAGAAGGTTGGTTCGAAGCTGTAAAGCCTACTTATTTCCTCTTCGCGGTGTGAGGCTGTCTTCTTATCTTTGTATTAATGAATATTTCAAAATTATATGGCAAAAAATCGTGTAGGTGATGTGGTGATACTTTATGTAATAGTTGGTATAAATCTTTTGATATTTTCTATAATATTCTGTATGGCTTTTGTTTTATTTAGTTTTAGTTCTACTTAGTTTTAGTTCTTTGTTCTATGTATAGGTTGTTTATCCGTGTAGATGTTGTATGATTTTCTTATATGAATAATCCTTCTTCTCCTTAAAAAAATTGTAAACGACCATCGTTACGTTTATAAAATCACCGTTGTTGATATCGTCAAATTATATACGTAAAGCTATAGTAATTTAATATTTCACATTAAACATCTTCTAGGAAGGTACAAGTGTGATTGTACTGCATGTTTTTTTAAACTTTTTTGTACTGCATGGTTTTTTCTAGTGAAGAATGAGTCATTTTACGTACTTAAGCTAAAATGAAAAAAAGGTATTCAACTACTCGTCACTCGTTAGAGTGATAGATCAATGCTAGTAAATATAAAAGAACAGTGACGAGGATCATATTTGAAATTTGTATCCGGTTGGACTTTTGTAGCAAGGGATCAAGTAAAGAGAGGAACATAAATGGAAGAAAATTTGCACCCGCGCGCTATAAGGACCCGACGACTCACTCCGTGTATTGCAAAACTCATTTTCTTGGCCGCATTATGCAAAGTCATAATAGAATCGAGCACACCAACCGCGTCTACTCATCCCTGGGGAGAAAAACTAGTTTCAACGACGCAAGTCGACGTCCCCCATGGCCCCTACGCCACCAGTGAAAACGTTTGTTGCGTTTCAAGCTTAAATTAATTTTCTCGTTTCTTTACTGTCGATCAGAGTGATGGGAGAAGCAAAGGAGATGCCGACGGCCGTTGTTTGTAACTATGATTCAACAAGCATTTGCCAAGAATGCACAGGATGTTTATACTCCATAGTTTCGAGTTGTGAGCGGCAGTTAACGAGACTACAAAGACTTAGAGCTCCATTGTTCAACTGCAGCAGATATACGGATGATCATGACAGGTAGCCGTGGAAATTAAACAAATCGAAAGCACGTCGTCTCCTTATTTTTACACTGCGTTCAATCCAATAGAAATTCCTTTATCAGTCTTTCTACATCTTCATGGATTATCAAGGCATCTTATTTTCATTTTTATGCATGCTCTTTGATCTATTGTCAAATCAACTCCTTCCTTGCCAACTAAGTCCCGCAACCCGATCATTTCCCCAAACCTTAATTACTTATCTCTGCAGGGTCAACTCCGATTTCTATCCAATTTCCCTGTAAGTGGCCAAAATTAAAGCAGTTGCATGGATATGTATACGCATACAATAAATCAATCAGCGATTAGTCATTAAAGAGGCATCTCGTAAAGTCGCCACCAACAAATTCAAAGTCCACCCCTCTCCCCGATCAAACCTCCCAATCTCGACCGCCATATATCGATCCAGGTCTTGAACAGAGCACTACAACGGGGAGAATGCAAGAGTCAACCTCCTACACTCCCGAGGCAGAAAAAGCAGGCGGCTATGGATAAGGGTGCTAATTGAGCGAGTTGAGTCAAACTCAACATGTGTCGAACTCGGCACGAATAGTTCGAAACTCGTTCGAACTCGACTCGAAATCAAACGAGTTTTAGACATGCATACTCGAGTTCGACTCGAATATCTTTTATATGTTCGAGCTCGACTCGAGCTCGAATATATTTAAACTGTTTAATTTTTGTGAGCTCGTTCATTCAGTTAGCTCGAAACTAGCTCGATTAAAAGTCAAAAGTACCTCACTTAAAAGAAAGTGAGGTGTAGTTTGAACCCACAACCTTGAAGTCATCAAAGTAAATACTTACCATCTCAACTATCTTGCTTCTTTGTTATTATATTTCATATATATATATATATATATATATATAAATATAATATAAAGACTATATTATTATATTATTTTATCGAGTCGAGTTCGAGTCGAACTACGAGTCGAGTTCGAGTTACAACCGAGTCGAGTCGAGTCGAACACGACCTTGCTCAAGCTCGGCTCGTAAGATTCTAGTTCGAGTCGAACATTTAAATGTCGAGTTTCGAGTCAAGTCAAGCCGAGCCGAATGCTAAATGCTCACGAGCTGGCTCGCTCAATTAGCAACCCTAGCTATGGCCAACACCGTGAGCCTGTAGCGACGTACGAGGCCTTGCCCTCTTACACCAGCACCGGCACCGTACCCGCCGCAGCCCGCTACCTACCCTCCTCCGTAGCAGCAGCCGGCGTACAACCCGGCCATACAGGTCCAACCACCCGATCCGTCGGGTGCTGCCGGCCAAGCCCAGTCCCATGCGCAATATAACCAAGCTCCTCCTCCTATGTCGGCGTACCAGCAAACCGCAGGAGCACCTGCTAATGGATACCCTGTTTCGAACCCGGCTATGAAGCCTTTCCCTGTTGGAATGAATGCATGGGGAGGACCGGGCTTTTTGATTGCATGGATGACCCGACCAATTGTAAAGATTGATATTTTTGTTCAATTGGTTGATATGGTTTTCTTTTGTACTCATATCCGCTAATGGACTTTGATTGAGTAGTAACCGTACAATTATAGTAAAATAAAAAATCTTATGTACCTGACTTTGATACATATCTTTTAGAAAAACTAAGACTCTGATCTTATTTACAACATACAATTATACTTATCAAACATAATTCAAACTCGAGTAGATAAGCTCAAGTTGTAGTTCATATATTTGCACTTTATATCAGCAAGTGATCAAACATAAAAATGATAGTTATAACATAAAGTAGAGTAATTAAAAGACCATGGGCCACTCCTTGCGGCTGCGTCTGGGATACAAGAAGACCTTGACCTCAAATTTGTGCACAGTCACAGTGTGCCTATCACAATTAATCTTGGGCTCCGATTTTCGAGCTCCTCGTGAACTTGAGTGGGTGTTAGGCAAACATTGGCAAACAATTAGAGAATAATGCATAAAATATTTATTTGTACTTAAATTAATAATATTGTCACTAAAATATTTAATGAGTGGGTAATTTATTAAATAATAATTGGGCCTTACTATTCTTTCAAGATATATATTTTTCACGGCGCAATGGTTGGTAGACCAACTCGATGCAAGCCAATATACGCTCATCCTTCCCGCTATGTCACCTGTTTGCAAGTTGGACTTTGCATAATCAACTCCATAACCGAAGACAAACAGTTGTACTGTTCCTTCACTTATCTCCCACGGCAGTTTACTTTTATCTTTTCGTGATATATTTGACACGTACAGAATTATTACATAAAGTCGAGAAAATTCTCAAATTAGAGATCAACCACAGCGAACAAAAAATAATGGGAAAATAAGACCTACAAAAAAGATAAAACAAAATCACAAAAAGACAGATTTAATGTGAAAAACCTTCTTTCAATCAAAAATTAAAAACCACAAGAAACAACAAACAATTCACTACTTTAATTAAAGATTACAGTCATTAAATATATAAAGAGATGTACAAGAAGATTACTCACACACCCTATACTATTGAGATTATAAGATTTCACTCTCTCTCAATACTCCGTATAAGATAAACTCGTGAATATTTTCCCCTCTTCTTTTATCACTATATCTCTCTCTATCTCTCTTTTTCTTGTCTTTTCTTCTGCTTGTCTTGCCTTCTACTTGTCTTGCCCTCTAAGAATGAGGCAAATGAAGCTCAATTTATAGAGAAGCTTTGAGACCCTTCAATCTCCATGGAACAACTAACAGCCACCTCTATTAATATTCTGAGATTTCTTTAGTATTTCGAGTGTGACAATGGGCTACATATCATTAATACAATTACTGCATTAACAATCTCCCCGCTTGGAGTCCGATTAGAACGCACCAGTCCAAACTCTTCCTCCACTTGTTCGTTGCGCGAGTCCACCTGCATGTTAGTGCAAGTTCACCAAAGTTGAGCAAAAACTCAGCTTTTTTCCATCTATCTTTTTCAACTTTAATTTACGTTTTTCTAACAAAGATCTAATAAAATGATACGCTTAACCGAATATGTTTGGTCCTAGGGTGAAATGGCGAGTTCTTGACTAAATAGATTGCACTTTTGACTATCACTGTACAACCTGCAATCAACCCCATTAAAACCTAACTCATTCATTAAAGTTTTAAT
Source organism: Piper betle (assembly GCA_033002965.1). Classification (NCBI taxonomy): domain Eukaryota; kingdom Viridiplantae; phylum Streptophyta; class Magnoliopsida; order Piperales; family Piperaceae; genus Piper; species Piper betle. Next base: position 10,530 of record JAURVB010000501.1, on the reverse strand, counting down.
CCAAATATATTCCTTGATAGTTTCTGTAACAGCCACATATTCAGCCCAGTTGAAAACAGAGTAACTATCTTTTGCAATTTAGAAGCCCAACTCATTGCGGTTCCACCAACTATAAAGAAGTATCCGGATGTATTCCTGCCATTGTCTCTATTTCCAGCATGGTCTAAGTCTACATAACCTTGCATATCAATATTATCACCCCCAAAACACAAGCAGTAATTAGAAGTTCCTTTCAAGTACCTGAAAATCCATTTCCCTACCTCCCAATGCTCTTTTCCTAGGTTCATCATGAATCTGCTCACTACTCCCACTGCATGTGCAATATCTAGTCTTGTACTCACCATAGCATACATAAGACTTCCAATAGCTGAAGCATAAGGCACCTTTTCCATTTGAGCTTTATCCTCCTTGCTCTTAACACCTTGTTCTTTGGACAATTTAAAACTACCCAAAGTAATAGTCACTAGCTTGGATTTATTCATATTGAATCTCTCAATAACTTACTTCACATACCCTTTTGAGATAACCATAACTTCTTGTTCTTCTTGTCTCGGGTAATTTGCATCCCAAGAAGTTATTTTGCTTCACCCAAATCTTTCATGGAAAAACTCTTGGCTAATTTCATCTTGAGACTAACAATTTTCTCCTTACAAGTCCCTGCAACAAGTATGTCATCTACATACAAAGTTAAAATAATGTAATCGCCATCATTAAACATTTGTAGATATACACAGTGGTCTGAATTGCTCCTAGCAAATCAATTATTCAACATAAACTTATCAAATTTCAAATACCACTGTCTTGGTGCTTGTTTGAGTCCATATAGACTCCTCTTCAATTTGCATACCATATTTTCTTACCTTTGACTTCAAATCCTTTTGGTTGTTCCATATAGATCTCCTCCTCCAAATCATCATGAAGGAAAGCTATATTTACATCAAGCTGCTCTAAATACAACTCCTTTACAACCACAATACTCAAAATAATTCTAATAAAAGTCATTTTTACAACAGGTGCAAATATATCATAAAAATCAATCCCTTCTCTTTGACCAAAACCTTTCACCACAAGTCTTACCTTATACCTTTGTACACCACCGGTTTCAGACTTGATCCGATAGATCCACTTATTTTGTAGAACCCTCCTTCTTGGTGGTAACTTCACCAACTCTCATGTATAATTCTTCTCCAACAATGACATCTCATCCTTCATGGCCAACTCCCACTTAAGATAAGCTTTATTACTCATGGCTTCATCATAGGACTCTAGTTCTCCTGCATCAGTATACAAAACATGTTGTACAATTAAATTTAATTTCTGAGTAGGCTTTCTAACCCTTATGCTCCTCCTTGGTTCAAGAGCAGCAACTATCTCTTGTGGTGGCTCTGAGTCATGAATTTCAACTTCATCAGAATATTCAGAATCTGATTCATCATCATTTGGTTGATTAGCCTGTGGCTCACCTTCTTGTTCGGTCTCTTCAGAAGATAATTATTCCTCATCACTTCTCGTATAGATGATCCTCAATCGCATCCTCCACCATTGATAATTTGTTCCATAAATTTCTCAAATTTCCCAGTCTTGAAACCATCGACTCCCACTCAAATCAAGATCCGATTGAATGAGACCCAAACTTCCCACAGACGGCGCCAATTGTTGAGAAAAATCCCTAAAATTGGATATCAACCACAACGAACAAAAAGTAATGGGAAAATATGACCTAAGAAATAAGATAAAACAAAACCACAAAAGGCAGAGATTTAACATGGAAAACCCTCCTTCAATCGAGAGTCAAAAACTACGGGCAACAACGAACAATTCACTACTTCAACCAAAGATTACAGTCATCAAATATATAAAGAGATGTACAAGAAGATTACTCACACACCCTATATTATTGAGATTACAGGATTTCACTCTCTCTCAATACTCTGTATAAAATAAATTCGTGAATATTTTTCCCTCTTCTTTGATCACTCTATCTCTCTTTTTCTTGTCTTTTCTTCTTCTTGTCTTGCCTTCTACTTGTCTTGCCCTTTGAAGAATGAGGCAAATGAAGCTCAATTTATAGAGAAGATTTGATACCCTTCAATCTCAATGGAACAACTAACAGTCACCTCTGTTAATATTCTGAGATTTCTTTAGTATTCCGAGTGTGACAATGAACTACATATCATAAATATAATTACACATATTAACATTTGCAACTTGATGTTTGACTTTTTATTTCATTTCATATAATATTCAATCGTCATTTTTAAAGACGAGAGTTCAATCTACTTACATATGCATGCCCATATATATTACTCCCCACAAATGGAAGTGATCTCTCACTAGCCACAAATGATCATATATAGACAAGATAGTAATAATAAGTTAAATAATTATAGTAGATTGATCTTCTTCTGTTAATTGTGATCAATTTAATTATAATTAATGTTGCATATTACTGATCATTTCTATCATGTTTTCCACCGTCGAAGCTTGTGCTACCAACGCGATGTCTCGTGGCTACTACACCAGGTTGAGAAGACAGTTTGGGTTGATGGAGGCTCCAGCGCCATATTGGATGATCCATTTTTTCTGTGAGTGGTGTGCACTTTGCCAAGAGTACAGGGAGCTAAACAATCGGAGACTCAACCATGCTCTGGGTGAGTCATGCATGCTTCTTGAGCTACATATTATTTGCATGGAACATATCACTACTGATTAAGCCCATATATCACCTTCCTGTTGTAGGTTGGCATGCAATCGTCTCCAACGGCACCTCCCAACAAACAAACCATGAATTATAATTGTGGACAGACTTGACATTTGCCTATCCTAATATCCGAGTTGCACGAATCAGCCGATTTAAATTGGATCGGCGTCGCGCCGATCCGATTTCGGGGCCGAATCGGTCGGCCCCGAATCGGCCTCGGAATTGGGCAATTTTGCCTGATTTAAATTGGAATCGAAATCGACCGATTTAAATCGGAATCGGTTTTTAGTAAATTACTAAAATACCCTAGGTATGATTTTTATTAAATTATTTAAGCATGGGTAAAATGGTAATTTGGATTTTAAAAACCTAAAATCGGCGCTTCCGCCCCGCTTCCGCCGTCGCTCACTCTGCCGCCCTCCGCCGCATTTCCGCCGTCCGACCTCACCTCCGCCCAACCTTTCGACCACGCCACCGCCGTCCAACCTTAGCTCCACCCGACCTGCTGTGGAGTGCAAAGGCGAGGATTTCGTGTGGAATCGGCAGCCGCCCTCCGCTGCGCTTCCGCCGTCCGACCTCAGCTCCGCCCGACCTGTTGTGGAGCGCAAAGGCGAGGAGTTTGGGTGGAATCGGCGGCCGCCCTCTACCGCGCTTCCACTATCCGACCTCAGCTCCGCCCAACCTTCTGACCACGCCACCGCCCTCGCAACTCCGCCTCCAACAGGTGGCGGCCGACAGCACTGCAGAGTGTGCTGTGGAGCGCAAAGGCAAGGAGTTTGGATAGAATCGGCGGCCGAACGAAAATTTGGGTAAATTTGGATTTTTTTATTGAAATTGAATGTTGTGATGTGCGAATTGTTATCTATGATGTGCTAATTGATTAATATGATGTGCAAATTGTGATGTCCAAATTAAAATTTTGTGCGGATTTGGGATTTTTTATTGCTGATTTGGGATTTCGTTGACTTAATTGTGTGTGCTGCAGATTGTGATGTGCGAATATGTGCTATGTGTAAATTGTGATGTGCAAATTGTGATGTGCGAATATAGCTTGGAAGTCTTGAAAATTTGCTTGGTAGTGGTCCGATTGATGATGAATTTTTTGGTGTGCTACTGTTGATATGCTAGGGTTTTTAGGAACTGCAATTGATGGTTTTTGCAGTTAATTGTCTTTGCCTTAGTGTTCAATTTATTGTCTTTGTGAATGGGATACCATTTGATTGAAAATCTGCTTGGTAGTGGTCGGATTGATGGTAGTTGTAGATTCCAGAGTTCTCTTTGGCCGCAAATTTAACTACAGAGTCATTTAAAGTTATCAAAATTTCGAGATATTAGTCATAGGGAAGATGGATTTTGGATGGGAATATGGCACACCACTTGATGCATCTAAGAAGCAAGTAATCTGTAACTTTTGCGGAAAAACCATAAGTTGAGGGGTATATCACTTCAAACAATATATTGTTGGACTCAAAGGAAATGTTGCTGTTTGTAAGAAAGTTCCTGAAGCAGATGCACAAAAAATGAAAGATTATTTCAAAGGTGTGGAAAAGGCCAAGAAAGAAAAACAAAGGATTAGAGAAGAAATAGGGTCATATGGTTTGAATGACTCAGATATGGAAGAGATGGAAGTTCGGGAGCAAAGTGTTGGGTGCTCTAAGTCAACTACGAAGAGGAAGGCACCTATTTTTGAAAGTGAAAAGAAGAATACATCGGGTCAAATGAGATTTTCTATGGCAATAGAAAAGAAAGCGAAAGAGCACTTCCACATAGCCATTGCTCGATTCTTCTATCACTGTGTCATTCCTTTCCATGTTGTAGACTCGCCTTACTTTCAGAAAATGATTGATGTGGCAGGTAAATATAGTAATCAAGGGATCAAACCTCCGGGTAAAAATTCTTTGTCAGGCAATCTTCTTACTGCTGAACATTGTGTATATACTTATGACATTGTGGTATTCTGATGATAAATTGTGATGCTCTTTTAGGTATGTAATTATATGAAATTGTGTTCATTACATAAAGAGTATGTTCCTCAGGTTTGCTCTTATTTGAATTACATAAAGAGTATGTTCTTTCAGGTATGTTCTTATTTGTTCTTTCAGGTATGACTCTACCGTTGTATTGTCATAATTGCATACCTTTATGATTGTTATATAAATACTTGAATTTGTGTATTTATGTTGAGAAATTATATAATTATGTATTTCAGGTATTTCTGTTATGAGTTGGAAAATTTTTGTATATGATCGATTTGGACTGATTCAGGCCGATTCAGACCGATTCCGATTCATGCAACCATGCCTAATATATTTGCCACTGATGGTATTAGTACCATTTTATTTTCTTCTCGTTTATAATCCGCTACCGCTTGCTCTTGATCTGTCCCATTACCAATGTTGTTTTTTCAGTAATTAATTTAAGCACCCTTCAAGGTTTGATTGGCAGTTTGTCTGTATAAGTTAAGTTGATTAAAATATCGCCACCAAGTCATGTAGGAACTAGGATGTATAATCGATGTCGTTTAAGTTTTATCTCCCTACTTGTGGCCCACATGTTGATTTATCATTACAAGAATTAAAACCAATCAATATCATTTTTTCTTCATATAGCTGTCGTCCAACAATATTCTAGTCATCAATCATCATTAATGGTAAGCCATTAGTCTCCCTAAAAGCAGCTCGTTGTTATCAATTAAACAGATATTTGCCTCTTGCAATGCTAATTAGGTGTATGCTTTCTTGAAATTACTTGGACACATTTCACAAAACACTCTTTCTAGCAACTAATTGGTTATTGGACACATTTCACAACGAGTTCCTTCGTCACATTTTCTGTTCTTCACATGTTCAATCCAATTAGTTGCGCTTAAACTAGCCCTTTATAGCTTGTGTAGTCGGTTCTTGAGGTAGCCGGCAAATTTGGTCCACAGGAACAAATCATACTGAAGCTTACAAGTAACTATCTACGCGACGATCCGCGCGCGTAAAAACCTAGCTAGTGTCCTGCCCCTCCGGAGAAAATTTAAAAAGCAAGTAGCAACAGCTCTGAACTTACTCATTGGGAGGGGGAAAAATCTGCTCCGAAGGCTGAACTGCTACTGCAGCCTGATGCCTCCACATATATATATATATATTGCATGAACGACAATATTTCTACAGAAAAAGGTCGCCAAGCTCCGAGGTCTTGTCCCGTCCCGTCCAATTACATCATTCGTCAAGGCGGATGCTATTAAATCAAATCCCTCCTCCCTCGTAATCTCATTAATATTAGTTCCGATTCACCTAAGGACAGCAAGAAAAGAGTGGTCGCAAGTCCGAAGGACAGCAAGGAACCACGTATCATATATGCTGGCCTAGTCTTTCCGTTTAGACACCGACGCTGAGCACGCCTTGTGGGGGTGGACCTAACTGTTTTGACATGACCAAGAAATAACGTGCAGCCTTTTTTGCGACGCAAAATTATTGTTTTATCGTCCTTTCTCGGAATCACTGGTACAATGCCAATGGAAGGGACCCTGCACGCAAAGCATTTCTGTGCAGTTTTGTACTTTTGTGCCCCCTCAGAGCATGAACAAATTAAAACGAGTTATGCTCATTACTTTTAACCATCTAGATTCTAGCTAGTGATACATCTCTGCATCAGTTCGGAATTTCAAATCTTTCCAATGAAATTGGCAACCTTATATTTACCTTTAAGTATCGACGTACTTTTTAATTACAACTGACTGATCATACAAATTGAGTTGATATAAATATTTAGTTGAAAAACATGGACATTTGTAGATGGATATCTTGTATCATAATCTGTTGACGAAGGAGCGGATATGTGAAATCATCTCTTTGGTTGGAGCTTGGGCTGTGGGACTGTTATGGAGCATCTGGAAGGCATGGCCCACTCCAACGTGAACACCATGCTCAACCTTCTTCCCGGCCATTTTCATGAACGATCAGAACTCCATGTTCCTGTCCTTCAAGATATCCAACTCCGATATGCATACCAACACCGGCAAGAACAGACTCTCCACCCTTTTGGCTGCCTCCTTCGTCGTCGTTGATATGAGGTTGCACCAGGGATGGTCGCGCGTTGCCCCTGGCGGCAAGGAAAGTGGCCAGTAGGCGTCGGCGGCGCTAAGAGTTAGCCCCGAGTTTGGTGGTTGTGTCATGTTCTTCTCCGACCATGTCCTGCTCTCCCCCGAAGAATGGTTGAATCAGAACCAGCCCTCTGATACAAACCGGGCTCAAAGCATCGGAGAGATTAGCTCCATTGATGCTCGTCAATTGTAACATCACGTTGTGAGCTAGACACCCGCCGGCGCTGTCGCCAGCGATGAACACCTTGGAGAAATCGCACGTCGCTCCCCAACAGCTCTGATCCTAGTATAGGAAAGCTATTGCCTTTTGCTTTACCCACTTGACGGCGGCTTCGCCATCGTTGAAGGCCGCCGGCAGGCGGTTCTCCGGCGCCAGCCGGTAGTTGACGAACATGACGACGCAGCCAGCTGCTCTGGCGAGTCTCAAGAGGAATTCATGGTAGCAATTCATGCAGCAGAGCCGACGCAGAACCCGCCGCCGTGGAAGTAGATGAGTAGCGGCAGCTTGGTTTGGCGTTTGGGCGCGTCAAATCTTGCCCACACTCGATGACAGGAGTCGATAACCACGTTCCCGGAGGTAACACTTGGGTCTGGTTTGAACGGCATGTTACATAGGGAACGTCTGGATACCGTTCGACATGACCATCTTTGTAGAGCTTTACGAGCACCTTCACTTCGTCAGGCACGGCCCCGTGCTGGTGCTGGTTTTTGTGCTTCTTCCCCATTCTGGCTTCCAAGCTTTGATCGCTCAGAGGTAGAGCTTCCATTCTCTTCCAATCATGTAATAATTGGTCGTTGCTCTGTGACACGACCAATCTATGTTTGGTCGTTGCCTTGTGACACGACCAATCTATGTTTGCTCGCTGCTCAGGGTTTTTAAAATAGCTAAGCTGTTTCTCGATAAAGCCGGCACAAAGATGCACCTGCAGCTTTGACACGACTAGGGCTGTTATTCAATGGCCTTCCGTCTACCGATTTACCAATTGTTTCAATTAAATGGAACAAGAACAGTGAGTAAAAGAAAATTAATTAAAAACTCATTTAATTTAATTTAATTGACTTTAAATATAAATAATAATGATAAAAATCTCTACTATAACTGATTCAACCGAATATTATTTAAGTATTTTATATATAAAATAAAACTCATTTCTACCTCAATATTAATCTTGAAAATTTTTATTGTCAAAATATTAATTTGATGACGTTTACTTAATTTAAATTGTTTATTTACTGATTTCATAAGTTCTAATAATAGATTGACATAGTTTGGATTGTTTGAACACTTTGTATTTTGTGAATGAGAAAGTATTTTAAATAACTTAATTTTTAACCAACTTAAAAAAATTGAGTTTAAGATATATAAGTTTTAACTAGTTTAATTACATTTTAACCGTTTAAACAGGTGGCAAAATGATGAACTTTTGGTAATATCATAACCTTATAAATTTGGTTAAGATAAATTTTTTAAAACTAATAAATAGGCACGGGGACATTATCGACTGAACTGTCATCCAACTATTACCGTAATTGAACTATTCATAGCCTTAGGTGCGGGGAAGTTTGAAGTTCGAACAAAAGTGAGTCATGTGTGCGCAAATTGGCAATAGAGAATGAACCAATGTCATTTTATTGGTTGCCGTAAGTGGGGATAGGCATCCACTGATGATGAAAATTGATTGATGGGCATTCCCCACCTCCCAACTCAATGGTATTTGAAAGCGTAATTGGAGCTTAGTTATCTCTCTTTATGGTGGGAAGGGCATAGATTAATGTTTGGGAAATTATTAGTAGGTAGCTTCGGTTGGACCAAGAAGCCACGCTTCACTTTCCTGAGACTGGAAATAGGAACACGGCATCAATTAGAACGAGTAAACAATGGACGACAAAGGTTTAAAATGCCAAGGCGAACTTTTACTAGTGCTTTGATTACGTAGCGTATGTTCTTAAAAGTCCGCATTCTCTGCACCTTAACTTTTATTTTTGCTGTTGCGTCGACTTACGAGCCCAGTTTCCTCGTGGTGGCGCATTCATCAAACACCTTGCTAAATGCTAATTAACAGAACTCCCCCTCTCGACTACAAAAAGGTCACGTGAATATCATCTGTAAGTGCGAGGAAACCAGAAACTACTCGTGGAAGCAGAAATAGGTATGCATCTGGCTGAGAAACAGATTATCAGATGTCTAACAGGTCAAAACCTTTCGGGGCTGCTTTCCAGCGGCAAATTTGACTTAATACATACGCATGATCGGGGCGGAATCACACGGCCAAAGACTCGAAACTCAAATTGTTGTAGTGGTAGGTGCTCCAAAGTCCAAAGTTTGAGCGTGGCTATATATTACTTGTCCTTGCGTTTTTTAGGGCCAATTTTTTTGTCTTGCAAGGTGTCCTTCAGACGGTGGCAACCGTTATACGTTATCAGCAACGAGTTCCACCCCGTTTTGACCACTTAGTTTATTGCTTTGGTATCTTGAACTACGAACAGGCCCGGTATCCATTTCATTACATCAAACACGAACCCCAGTAGATAACTTAGATGCCCTTCTTTTCCAGGCACACCGTTAGGGGTGGGCATCGGTCGGACAGACATCGGACAAATTATTGTCCGTATCTGTCCGAAATTTTGTCGGATAAAATTTGTCCGACCGACTTCGGACATCGAATTGTCCGTCGGGGATGGGCCCAAGCAGTGTCCGCGGACAGACCAAACCCTCCCCGCCACCGCCGCCTGTTGCCGTAGGAGGGTTGGCAATGTCAGTGACTGGACGGCTGCGGCGACAGTCGGCTGGCGGCGGAATCGACGACACGAGCAGAGGGTATTGGCGACGGAATCGACGACGAGCGGCGATTCCCAGCGTCGTGGAGGCCGGGCGACAGCAGGGGCGCTCGGGGCATCACGGCAATGCCGCGGCGGGGCCTGGCGGCGACGATCGGCGGCCAGGCGACGCGGCGGCGGCGGCGGCAGAATCGACGACAAGCAAAGATCGGTCAGGCGACGCGGCGGCAGCAGCGACCATGCAAGGGGGCGGCGCGGTTTGGACAGGGAAGAGAATGGGCCGGAGGTTTGATTGATGGCAATATCGTAAATAAGACTTGACTCGCCAATGTCTCGAGTCAATAATAATAACTAACTCGGAATAAATCCTAAAAAAATCCATAAAATCAGAAAAAAATTCCATAAAATAAAATAAACACTACAACATCATAATGACATTCTATAACTAATAACCCACCCAAATTCCCCGTAACGCGTCCTAACGCGGTAAATGGCCTAAACTAATTCCACGATCAACTATATATAAAATAAAAAAATAATTGGCATACTCTCATATATTCTGATAACTTATTCTTTTCTGTTATATTCATGATGTTATCATCATATACTTAGGTATGTATGACCCTCATGGCTCGTACACCCGACCAGCGTCGACTCAGTACACATATTCTAAAACATACTCGACTTGAACCGACGATTGAACCAATTGGTTCATAAGCATAAAACCCTAACTCAGATCATTGGTTTTACATTATGTTTATAATGTGATATATTTTTTTCGAAGATGGATCATATAAGCTTGTTATTAAATATCGGACACTCGGTCGGTCGTTCGGTCGGACAAAAAAATATCCATATTTGGTTTGTTTCAATTCGGTCGAATTCGGTCAGTCAAATTCGGTCGGACATATTTTGGACATCGAACAGACGGACAAATTCGGACGTCCACGCCCACCCCTAC
>JAURVB010000500.1:0-18101 GCA_033002965.1 Piper betle | reverse complement strand
CAATGTACGGTTCCAAGACAAAAAATGTGCTACTTGTCATTGAATAGTAGGATAGATAATGCTTTTTTTCCCGCTCCGATTTTTCTTGAAAGGCTAGCTGTGTCTTTCAGAAGTTTCGAGTGAACACTGATTTCGAGTGCGAATGTTTCGAAATATATTCGACTTAGGTTAACATCTCTATCTCTTTGTGTAGGCCTACAAACTGACTCATGAAAAAGCTTCTTGAATATTGGGGCCTGGTTTCTACAAACACCGAAAATAATAAGCTCTCTTGTCTTCTCAGACCTGGAATTTCCAAAAGCAGTCAAGGGCTTGGAGCTCACAGCCGGAGCCCATCCCTAAAGTGATTGTGATTAATCAGTGATTTGATTCTCATTGCCCCCAAATCTGCTATTACAGGAGCACACAGTTGAGGTTAAGTAATGAAAACATTTTTATTATTTTACATGTGCAAAGTTTTGCTTGGAGAATTTCTCGTGTTGTTTGATGAGTTCCTTCAGTTGACCGCTGAGTAGATTCCATAAACTACAGGCTGAGATGTCGATGCACAGCCCACGCTAAAGATAGATTTTAATCTTACAAAGAGACTCTCATTAAATAGCCATGACATAAGACTCATAATGATCTGATTTGCGAGTGCAAGGGCGTTATTAGCAGTGAATTTTCTCACTGCAAATTCCGTGGAAGGAAAAAATGACGGCAGGTGAGCAAGTCGCCTGAATCCATTGTCAACGATAGAATGTTGAAGTCTTGTTGTAGTTGATCATGCCTCCCAAGTACCTCTGCGGCGCCTCCTCCCCCTCCTCCACACCTTGCCCTTGTTGACGGCCAACCTAGGCAGGGAGGGGGGGGTAAGAAATGGCCGCCGGCAGCCATGACACTGACAGCTAAGTGGTCACAGCAACATAATAACCCTAGGATTAGATTTAGTGGTGTCCTTGTAATCGGATGACCCAAATTAAATCTTAGTTTTTATTTTTAAATTAATAAATCTGGGCTGTCCTTATAATCGGATGGCCCAGATGAAAGTTTAGCAGGAAAATTTTCCTCCCCTAACCACCTAAGCGCCCCTATATATATATATATATATATATAACAGTCGGGCAAATCTAAGGCTTTTCAAGTTTTGAATTTACTTAACACCACAGAGTAGCACAACAAAGAACAATAACTTAAATAAAATAAAGTATATTCCAAATGGGAGTTTATCTGTAAAATATATTCCCTTTGCGGGAGAATCATTCCAACTTTGGGAATTGCAGTAAAATAAAGTATTGAAAATAGGTTTTCTATTGAAATCCTTTTGATATCAAATGAACATATATATTGAAAACGGGTTTTTTACCAAAATCCTTTTATATGTAAATAATATATAGGTTCAGAAGAACCGAGATATGTAAAAGATAAAGATAGAAGTACGTACCAGAAAAGTAACTTTTTATTACTGTTGATAACTTCACAATCTTACTTCACTCTCACTCAATACACTCAGTAAATACACTTAATAACAAATTTTATACCTACAAGTATATATGATATAGGTATATATATATGTACAGATTTACAGTATCTGAACTGTATACAAGCACGTATAAATACAACTCTTAAACAAACAAACTGTTTTTGAATTTTTGATTTTCATAAAGAAAAGTGGAAAATCTTTTTGGATTTTGTTTTCTTGCAAACTGGCAACCAACACACCACGCTGAAGATAAGAAAATTGAAAAGAGAAAGATAAAGATGAAAGCGACTTTTGTAATAACAAAACGACACAGTTGATAATAGAGAAGAGAAAGATGAAAGAGACTCTTATAAAGAAGATTCCTTAGCTTATAATTTCAAACTATAAGAGTATAGTGAAATCAGAAGCGAGGAAAGAAGTAGAAGAGGACTGAAGACAACATAAACAGAATAAACGTTTATATAACTTATCTGACTTAGCTCAAACCCACGAAGGAAAACTGAAAGATATATTGAAGGAGGAAGGCAACTATTAGAAAGAAAGAGCTCTGAGAATTTCGTGGTTCCCCAGAACTGAAGGAGGCATCTTTATTTATAGATGATAAAAGCAAACAGTAACCGAGTACCCAGGTCACCAGTCAAGGGTTCCACCTTGGGCCCAGTTAACGTAGTCATGGGGACCATGGTGGGGACAGACGAGGGACCCACAGTGGGGTTAGTAGATGGACCCACAGAAAGTTTTACCATTTTCCAAGGAGAATTATCTGAATCAAGATAAACTGTTTTGGAAGAAGACTATTGTGAATCAGTAGCCTTTGATGGACTACACATTGGAGAGGGTGATCTATCAATAGTAGGACACTGGAAAGCACCATGACTAAATTGGCCACAACATAGACATCTTGGGCCATCATCTAAGGGTGCATCTGTACAAACGACTGAAATATATCCACTTTGTCCACAGATTCTACAGTGTAAATCTTTTGCACTGAAAGGTGACTGAGCAAATCCTGCATGAACTGGACTTTCCGTAATCTTTGTTACAATCTAATTGATCTTATCAGAAGACAATGGTTGTGGCTCTGGAATAGGTTGTAGTTTTGGAGAAACCCCATAAGAATTTAGCATAAATGCAAGTCTTATTACTTCATCATGAGGAATATTTGGATTGTCATCTTGTACTTGCAATAACCATGCATAAACGTTAGGGAGTAATACTGATGGGAATACTGGAGTGACCGACCTAGGAAAGGGTTGAACTGGCTTAGGAAAAAGTTCTTCTTTTGTAGGGAAATTAATAGAACGGGTGAACTTATCCCACCATCTAACATAAACTCTATGAGCCAGTGATGATATGAGAATACCCTTATCCTCAATAGTGTGAAAACAGAAATTCCAAGACAGTATCTATGAAATTCTATAAAATCGGATGAAATAGAAAAAATGAATTCTTGAAAGATTTATGAACAAGTTTAGCAAATTGTTCATATTGGGATTTATTACTACTTTGGAAGGTTCTCAATTTCTGGACCAAAGTTTTCCATCCATTGATGGAACCAAACTGGAATTTGACAAGGTTTAGGTAAATCAATGCGAATGAACCATGAATGTTGACTGACTGAATTTTTATACAAAGAACCTTATTAAAGGCTTCCACATAATCCCAATAATTATATTCCATAGGAAAAAGACTAGGAGGAGGTTGAACATTTGTAAATTTTCTAATAGCATTAGGGTGACTATATTCTTCCATGGTGACCACCTTTTGAATAATCATCTTATTATAAGGTATTTTAGTTTCATAATTTTCTATATAAGTCAAAACATTATCAGGACCATTATATCTATGTAATATCTGACAGGATAACATATCTTGTAGTACTAACTCATAGAAATATCTGGGTTTATTAGAAGTAACTAGATAATGAGAGTATAAAGGACAATAATGAAGAGCAATCTTTGAAGGATCAAGGTTCTCCAACTGTTCTGCTGATTGATTAAGATAACAGATGTGTAAAGGGACTGATTTTTAGATATATGGGCTTAAATTGGTATATGAGGTTTTTTCAGACTTCTTTGTTTCTGGAAATCGTGGATAATTTTTGTAAAAAGGAGGAGGGTGAGGATAGTTAGGTACTATGGCTTTTCCCTTGCCCATGTCCATATTCCCCATGCAAAAATTCACGAGTAAGAAAATCGGGTAAGTTGGTAGCTAAATCAGGAATATATTCAATATCAAAATAAAAAATAGTAAGTAAAGCTTGCCATCGTACAAAAATATGTTTAGAAGCAAGATTTTGAACATTTTTTTAAATATAAATTTAGCAGTAGTACAATCAATTCGGAGAAGAAATTTAGTATGTAAAAGATCATCCTGAAATTTTAAAATACAATTAACAATGCTAAGCATTTTTTTTTAATAAGACTATACTTAGATTGTGTTTCATTCCATAATCCTGAATGATATCTAATAATAAAAGGTTTATTATTAATAATTTGTTTTAGAATTCTCCCAAATCCAAGATCAGACACATCCATTTCAACTATTTTTAAAGTAAAAAGGATGAGGTAGGCTAAGATAAGGTATATATTTAATTTTTTGTTTAATAACTTGTAAAACTTTTGTATGAGCTTCCATCCAAGGGGGTGGATTCTTTTTCAATCTTTGAAATAATAATTTACAATCTTTTGCTAAATTTTTATAGAATTCTGACATATAATTTAAACTTCCTAAAAATCTTTTTAATTGATTTTTATCTAATATTTTATCTGAAAATCTACTAGAAAAGTTAATTACCCTTTAAATTGGTCTGATACTTCCTTAGAGACGGATTGAAATCTTAGAATTAAATAATGAGATTAGAGAAAATGAAAGTTCTGATGAAGATGATGAAGAAAAGAAATTGTTTGAGGAATCAACATTTGAAATTGGTGATCATCTCATCCAAAACAAGGAAATTATTTAAATGTAATAGAACAAACTCTTACTAGAAAATATGTATTAAGAATAAAAATCATAATAAAAGAAGAATTTAGCTTAGAAACTTTAGCATTAGTATATACTGGAGCTGATAGAAATATAATACAAGAAGGATTAATTCCTACTAAGTATTATAAAAAGACTACTCAAACATTATCGGCAGCAAATGAAGAAAAATTAAAAGTAAATTATAAACTTTCAAATGCTGTAGTTTGTATAGAAGATGTTTGTTTATATTTAACTTTCATTTTAGTACAAAATATAGGATCTGAAGTTATTTTAGGAAATTCATTTACAGCCTTAATAGAATCTTTCTTTGTAGATGATGTAGGAATCCATACCCATCTAAAAGGAAAGAATATCACTTTTAAATTAGAATATCCTAAAAGACAATCTTTTATTTCTAGAATGAAAAATAAATAAAATAAAAAATTAATCAAATAAATTATTTAAAAGACGAAGTTAATGCTTTAATATTACAACAGAAATTGAAAACTCCTTCAATTCAAAATAGAATAATAGATATAAAGAACCTATTTGAAAAAGATTTATGTAATGATTTACCAAGTCATTTTGGAATAGAAAAAGACATGAAGTCTCTCTTCTTTATGAAGATGACTTTAATGATAAATTAATACATACTAAAGCTAGACCAATTCAAATGAATCAAGAATTGGCAGAGTATTGTCAAAAAGAAATTAAAAATTTATTAAATAATAAGTTAATTAGAGAAAGTAAATCTCTATGGTATTGCTCTACTTTCTATGTATTTAAAGCCTCAGAAATAGAAAGAGGAGCACCCAGATTAGTAATAAATTATAAATCTTTAAATAAAGTTTTAAAATCGATAAGATATCCCATTCCTAATAAAAAAGATTTACTAAAAATTATATAATGCAGAAATATTTAGTAAATTTGATTTAAAATCAGGTTTTTAGCAAATACAAATTAAAGAAGAAGATCGATATAAAACCACTTTTAATGTTCCATTTGGATAATATGAATGGAATGTTATGCCATTTGGATTAAAGAATGCACCCTCAGAATTTCAAAAAAATATGAATGATATATTTAATCCATATGTAAGTTTTATAATTGTTTATATTGATGATGTATTAGTTTATTTTAAAAGTATAGATCAACATTTTAAACACTTAAATCAGTTTTATAAAATAGCAATAACTAATGGAATAGTATTATCCAAATCTAAAATAGTTTTAGTCCATAATCAAATAAGATTTTTAGGACATAATATTGAAAAAGGAAGTATCAGACCAATTCAAAGGGTAATTGACTTTTCTAGTAGATTTTCAGATAAAATATTAGATAAAAATCAATTACAAAGATTTTTAGGAAGTTTAAATTATATGTCAGAATTCTATAAAAATTTAGCAAAAGATTGTAAATTATTATTTCAAAGATTGAAAAAGAATCCACCCCCTTGGACGGAAGCTCATACAAAAGTTGTACAAGTTATTAAACAAAAAATTAAATATATACCTTATCTTAGCCTACCTCATCCTTTTTACTTTAAAAATAGTTGAAACGGATGCGTCTGATCTTTGATTCGGGAGAATTCTGAAACAAATTATTAATAATAAACCTTTTATTATTAGATATCATTCAGGATTATGGAATGAAACACATTCTAAGTATAGTCCTATTAAAAAAGAAATGCTTAGTATTGTTAATTGTATTTTAAAATTTCAGGATGATCTTTTAAATACTAAATTTCTTCTCCTAATTGATTGTACTGCTGCTAAATTTATATTAAAAAAAATGTTCAAAATCTTGCTTCTAAACATATTTTTGCACGATGGCAAGCTTTACTTGCTATTTTTTATTTTGATATTGAATATATTTCTGGTTTAGCTAACAGCTTACCCGATTTTCTTACTCGTGAATTTTTGCATGGGGAATATGGACAGGGGCAAGGGAAAAGCCATAGTACCTAACTATCCTCCACCCTCCTCCTTTTTACAAAAATTATCCATGATTTCCAGAAACAAAGAAATCTGAAAAAACCTCATATACCAATTTAAGCCCATATATCCAGAAATCAGTCCCTTTACATATATGTTATCTTGATCAATCAACAGAACAGTTGGAGAACCTTGATCCTTCAAAGATTGCTCTTCATTATTGTCCTTTATACTCTCATTATCTAGTTACTTCTAATAAACCCAGATATTTCTATGAGTTAGTACTACAAGATATGTTATCCTGTCAGATATTACATAGATATAATGGTCCTGATAATGTTTTGACTTATCTAGAAAATTATGAAACTAAAATACCTTATAGTAAGATGATTATTCAAAAGGTGGTTACCATAGAAGAATATGGTCACCCTAATGCTATTAGAAAATTTACAAATGTTCAACCTCCTCCTGGTCTTTTTCCTATGGAATATAATTATTGGGATTATGTGGAAGCCTTTAATAAGGTTCTTTTGTATAAAAATCCAGTCAGTCAACATTCATGGTTCATTCGCATTGATTTACCTAAACCTTGTCAAATTCCAGTTTGGTTCCATCAATGGATGGAAAACTTTGGTCCAGAAATTGAGAACCTTCCAAAGTATTATAAATCCCAATATGAACAATTTGCTAAACTTGTTCATAAATCTTTCAAGAATTACATTTTTCTATTTCATCCGATTTTATAGAATTTCATAGATACTGTCTTGGAATTTCTGTTTTCACACTATTGAGGATAAGGGTATTCTCATATCATCACTGGCTCATAGAGTTTATGTTAGATGGTGGGATAAGTTCACCCGTTCTATTAATCTCCCTACAAAAGAAGAACTTTTCCTGAGCCAGTTCAACCCTTTCCTAGGTCGGTCACTCCAGTATTCCCACCAGTACTACCCCCTAACGTTTATGCATGGTTATTGCAGGTACAAGATGACAATCCAAACATTCCTCATGATGAAGCAATAAGACTTGCATTTATGCTAAATTCTTATGGGGTTTCTCCAAAACTACAACCTATTCCGGAGCCACAACCATTGTCTTCCGATGAGATCAATCAGATTGTAACAAAGCTTACGGAAAGTCCAGTTCATGCAGGATTTGCTCAGTCACCTTTCAGTGCAAAAGATTTACACTGTAGAATCTGTGGACAAAGTGGTCATACTTCAGTCGTTTGTACAGAAGCACCCTTAGATGATGGCCCAAGATGTCTATGCTGTGGCCAATTTGGTCATGGTGCTTTCCAGTGTCCTGTTATTGACAGATCACCCTCTCCAATGTGTAGTCCATCAAAGGCTGCTGATTCACAACAGTCTTCTTCCAAAACAGTTTATCTTGATTCAGATAATTCTCCTTGGAAAATGGTAAACTTTCTGTGGGTCCCTCTACTGACCCCACTGTGGGTCCCTCGTCTGTCCCCACCATGGGCCCAGCCCATGACTACGTCAGCTGGGCCCAAGGTGGAACCACTTGACCGGTGACCTGGGTACCTCTGTTACTATTTGCTTTTATCATCTATAAATAAAGATGCCTCCTTCAGTTCTGTGAGAACCACGCAAATTCTCAGATAAGTTTATATAAACGTTTATTCTGTTTATGTCGTCTTCAGTCCTCTTCTACTTCTTTCCTCGCTTCTGATTTCACTATACTCTTATAGTTTGAAATTATAAGCTAAGGAATCTTCTTTATAAGAGTCTCTTTCATCTTTCTCTATCATCAATTGTAGTCGTTTTGTTATTATAAAAGTCGCTTTCATCTTTATCTTTTTCTTTTCAATTTTCTTATCTTCAGCGTGGTGTGTTGGTTGCCAGTTTGCAAGAAAACAAAATCCAAAAAGATTTTCTACTTTCCTTTATAAAAATCAAAAATCCAAAAACAGTTTGTTTGTTTAAGAGTTGTATTTGTACGTGTTTGTATACAGTTCAGATACTGTAAGTCTGTACGTATATATATACCTGTATTATATATACTTGTATGTATAAAGTTTGTTACTAAGTGTATTTACTGAGTGTATTGAGTGAGAGTGAAGTAAGATTGTAAAGTTATCAACAGTAATAAAAAGTTACTTTTCTGGTACGTACTTCTATCTTTATTTTTTACATATCTTGGTTCTTCTGAACCTATATGTCATTTGCATATAAAAGGTTATGATAAAAAACCCGCCTTCAATATATATGCTAAGCACATAGGTAGCTTATTAAATGTGGGCCATTGGATGAAAATCCAACGGCCCACATTCTTTTTTTATCCCTCCCCCCCTTTCGGCCATTCACGCGGCCCCCTAAGATCGAGATCGTGTCAAATTTATTGTATGAAATTATTTTATTTTTTAAATTTATTTTGCAATAAAAATTTGATTCGGTCCCACACAGGTTAGAGTCAAGTTTTATTACAAAATTATTTTATATTTTTTTAAATTTATTTCATAGCATTGACTCGAGTCAGATTGAGTTAAGTTTTTAATATGAAATTATTTTATTTTTTTAAATTTATTTTATAATAAAAACTTGACTCGAGTCGAGATCGAGTTAAATTTTTATTACGTAATTAATTTATTTTTTAAAATTTATTTTGTACTTAGGGGTGGGGAGCGAGGGCCGGTGGCAGGGGGCTGCAAGGGGGGGAGGAGGCAACGAGGGGGGGCAAGGGCGGGGGAGGGGCTGATGACGGGCCGGTGGCAAGGGAGGTGGGGGGGGAGGGGGGGTGTCGGGTGCAGGGGTGGGAGGGTCAGTGGCTGGGCGGGGCCGGGGTGGGAGGACGGGCCGGTGTTAGGGGGCTACAAGCCGGCGGCAGGGGCGAGAGGGCGGCGTGGTCCACTGTGGGAGGGCGAGGAGAAGGGAGAAAGGGGGGTGGGGAGGGGGCGGTCGAAAAAGGGCAGCGCACATGCGCTGCCAAAATGGGGCTGCGCATAGTTGCACTACCCTATTTATATATATACACGCACACACATATGTGAGGGCGGGGAGGATGTGTTGCAATTTTCCGGCCATTGGATTCTATCCAACGGCTGGAAATAAATCTCCCCCACCCCTGTGCCTCCCCCACCCCCGTGGTGCTTGAACGCTCTCCCCCACCCACCGCTCGATATGGTCCCCCCGACCCGGCCTCCTCTAGGCTCACCGTCTACTGCCCTGGCCCCTGGCCTCCTCCACGCCAGCGTCCTCAACCCCTTCAACTTTGGCCTCGAGCGCGACATCAGCCTCGACCACTCCTTCTCCCTCCCCGCATCGCCACTATCACAGTCACGGTCATGCCCGCTCTCAGTCCTCCTCGTCAGCGGCGTGCGACGTCTTTCTCAACGACAACATTTGCCTGTCAAGACGGCTGCAGCCCAGGGTGTGGTGTCACCGACGGTGGGTTCGAACATGGGCTCCTCTATTATGTGTGATGTGGCGCCGAATTGTGTGATCAGCAAGGCGGCGACAATATTAGTAGGTGGCGAGGTCGGTGGCTGTGGGGTGGTGCAGCAAAGCGAAGGTGGGGGGAAGAAATGAGTTAAGGTGTGGGGGGTAGTTTTCAACTCGAGTCAATATTACAAAATACATCCCGAAAAATATTAAAATAATAATCGAGTTCTAACTTGAATTACATGCTTTAAACACAATAACCCATCCAAAACTAATAAATAACGTGTTCTAACATGTTAAATGACCTAAAATTAATCTTGCGATCTACTATATATATACATAAAATAAACTGACATATTCTCATATATTCTGATGACTCATTTTTTCTGCTGCATTCATGATGTTATCATCATATACTTGAGTAAATATGACCCTCATGGCTTATACGCCCAACCGAACTCGGCTCAGTGCACGCGTGTTAAAATTGACTCGATTGAAAATAATGGTCGAACCAAACGGTTGACTATAGAACCTTGACTTGGGTTGCGGGTTTTAAATGCACTGAGCAAGCCCAGTCAATGCGTATGAGCCATGAGGATCATGTGTACCAAAGTAGCATTGTGCAAGGTGGGCAGTAGTGGGTGGCCAGGAAGGAAAACGGTAGGGAGGGGGAAGGAAGGGAGGCAGTGGACAACATTGGCTGGCGGTGAGGTCTCCGGCGGTGGGGGTGGCATGGCAAAACAGAGGGGATGGGGTGGTGGGGAGCGATTGGTCGGTAGGGGAAGAAACAAGGGAGAAGGTCAGGGGTAGTTTTGTAATAAAGACTTGACTTGCTCCCAACTGAAGTCAATATTATGAAATACATCCTGAAAAATATAAAAAATATAGTAAAATGCCATAAAATAAAATAATCGAGTTCTAACTCGGATAATATGCTCTAAACCTAATACCTGACCCAAAACTAATAAATAACGCATCCTAATAACGGCCTAATGTTAGGACGCGTTATTTATTAGTTTTGGGTGGGTTATTAAGTTTAGAGCATGTTATTCGAGTTAGAAATCAAATGTTTTATTTTATGAAATTTTATTGTATTTTTTAATATTTTTTGGGATGTATTTCGTAATATTGACTCGAGTAGGGACAAAATCAAGTTTTTATTACAAAACTACCCTTGCACCAAAACTAATTTCTTCCACCCCCCCCTTGTTTTATTGCGCCACCCTACTACTGGCAACCTCACTGCCCGTTGCCAGCCAGCGACGCCATCGGCCAGTGCTGTCGCCACCTCACCACCATCATCAAGTCTGGTATCCCCTCCTGCATCCTCTCCCACCTCCCTACCTTCTCCGTGGCTGCCCACTCCGTCTCCACCGCCGACGCTATTGCCGCCAATTTGACAACCTCCCGATCTCCTCTCCCCTAGCGGCGACGAGAAATCTGCACGATCGTCGACAAGATCCAGGGCAAGAGCCTCTATTCGTGGATCGTGCGGCAAAGATCCAGGAAACAGAGGATTTCGGCCAAAGGAAGTCACGCTGGCTATTGATGCAAGCAGGCCACAACCAGCATTGAGCTCGTTGTTGCAACCGATGAGGTTGAGCTCTGGCTCAACTACGACATGGTCCGACAGTCCTGGGTTGAAGTCAACTGCGGGAAATAGAGGAAATGGGAAACAGAGAACTGTGGTTGGCAGTGGCGAAAAAGTTGCAGCTTTGATCAAGGCGATGGCAATAGTGGACTTGCTAGCGACTGCCTCCTCACCGGACTCCCAAGCTGACGCCTCACGCTGGCCATGCTGCTCGGCATCCCAAGAAAAACAGAGGAAGCGAAACAGCTCCTCTACTTCGTCGTTGTTCTAGCTACCGCTATTCTTAAATATTTCAAAATTTCATATTTAAACATATAATATAAGTCTTCAGTAAAAAATATCCTTCATTTCTTAATACACACCTAAGATTAATAATAAAAGCTCTAACACAAGTAAATCAACATCTTGAATTTTTCTATAATGAACCAAAGACGCATCCCTTATCTTTCACTAGACACTTAAAATTCATAACAACACATTTTTAATCATATAAAAATTTTATATTTAAAAATATAATATATATTTTGAGTTGAAAAGATCCTCTATGTTTTATTACACACCTAAGATTCATAATAAAAGTTACACGTACAGCACAATCATATAATTTAAAATGACAATCTTTCAATCTATGTAAAACAAATAAACATTATCCATAGCTTAAAAGATAATATTAGACAAAAAATTTATTTTAATTTTGAGTTTCACATGTTAATGACATGTCCGCGGACACTTACAAACTTTTGCGACGTGTCTGTATTTTTTAAAAAACACTATTTTAGTGTTTGCAAGAGTGTCTACGGTCTATCTGAACGGTCCATATTTTATGTATGGACACTGGCCCGAACATGTGAGTTGACCTTAGTAATTTTTAGACACCGCTATTTACAAAAATATCATATATAAAAATATAAAACGACTTTAGAAAAAATGAATTGACTTAGAAAAACTCCCCTATGTTTAGTCCACTTGATACAAAATTATATAAAAAAGCACATGGGAAAACAAAAATGATATCATACGAGAAGACTTAGAATTATTTATTTGTGTCTGCTCACATGTAGACTTGGATCTTTGCATCGTGATTGTTAATGGCTCAGACTTAGAAATTGCATCCTGATTGTTAATGGCTCATATGACATATACCGTAGACTTGGAAATTGCATCGTAATCGTTAATGGCTTATGTGACATATACCTGTATATATATATATATATATATACTAAAAATTCTGCATTAGCGGACTAAAAATCATGTTACGACCTAATTAGTAATTATAAGTTAGCATAATAAACAGCCTAAAACCGGATCCCTCTCTCCTTTCCATCTCCATATCCATCTCCATCTCGCCGGCGATAATGCCGACCGCCAAAGCCATGGCCGAAGCTGTCAAGGCTGTCATCCTCAGGCGCTTCACCTCCGACGTTCACAATGGCGGTGAGGCTCCCATCGAGTCTCTCCTCCGCGCCATCCGTCAACTCCCTTCGATCAGTATCGATCCCAATCAGTTATTGACTCCGACTAATTCCCTCGGAGACCAACTCTCGGCCAGCACAAAGCCGCCGTCCACCTCCGAGCTCGCCGACCAGCTCCTCCATGAAGCCATAGTCTGTGCTCGTATCAAGATCAGAACTAGCTATTCCTCTTCTACTTCTCCTTCTGCACTCGAAGCTCTCTTGTTCGCCGTCAATGGTATTGGTGTAGAATATACGGCGGAGGCTTCCACCAAGGAGGATATGCTACTACAAATACTAGAGACGCTCGCCGGGAAATCTCCACCGACGGCCGAATACTTTGACGACGCCGTCGCAACTTGGGTGGATAAGATCTTGTCGTCGAATCAAGGTCAAGAAGAGGACCTCTTCAGCGCTGTACAGGTATCGTCCTCGCCGGCCAAATGGGTGGTCTCCGGCAAACTCAACCGGGCGTTCGACCAGTCCCCGCCTCCGACGATTCTCACCGACATCGTTGTCGACACCTTCATCGATACCATCCAGAGTTTGCCATTGTCGAACCCCGCGACGACATGGGCACTAGCCGAACGGCTAGTCCGAGCATTCGACCTCCGCCCGACTCCGGACATGGTTGCTGACATCTTCATGACAGCATTCGCCAACGCCGCCGAGCAGCTGGCCGCGGCCTGCTTCCTGTCGGCGGATCAAGCGACGTCGGCCCTCCACACCGCTCTGGATCGATCGCCGGCGGACGATAAGCACGAGTTGAGACAGTACCTGGCTTTGGTCGGAGAAAAGCTCCGGCCTCCGCCGACAGCTTCCGACGAGGTCTTCAAGAGTGTGGTGCTGCGGGTGACGAACGCGATCATGTCCTCCAATCCACGGAACACGCCCATCTTCGCCTTCTACTCTGCCGCTTGCAAGCTGCCGGACGACGTCAAAGAGTCTCCAGCGGAGATCGACAAGCTGGTCGATCAGTTCGTCTTCTCCACCAACCTACCTTCCATGATCGAACAGTTCAAGCTCTACGGCGGCGACAATCTAGAAGGTTCATCTTCCCATCACACCCAACCGACCAATGCAGAGCAGTTCATCTCCTTCTTCAAAATCGAAGATGACAACCCGCCGATGCTGCCATCGACGGTGACCACCTCTGACGACGACCTCGCCGGCGACAAATTGGTAGCTACAGCTTTTACAAACGCAGCGGAGGAGATGATGAAGACGGTCAGCCGCTCCCTCCGTCCGTGGACGTCACCTAGACATGCTCTGCTCGCCGGTGTAATTGGCTTCTTGGAGAGGGGGATTCGGTTTCCGGCGATGGAAGCCATACAGCTTCTTCTCCGGCGAGATACCAATTCTCCGGCGACGGTGGACGAAGCGTTAAGGAAGGCGGCGAAGGCGGCTTTCTCCTCTATCACGTCGCCGTCGTTCGACGGGCCGGTGGAGCACCTCCTATCAGCGATCGAAGAGACGCTGTCGAAGCACGACGAGGAGGGGACGAAGCAGGCGGTGTACGAGCGGCTCATCCTCTCCACCGTACCCATTGGGAGACGCCCAGGAAGCAAATTCCTCATCAACGGCTTCGTGAGAGCGATCGAGGAAGAGTGGCCGGGGGAGCCGCCGGGGCTGGAGGTGATCGCCGCCGGCGTGGGCCGGGTGAAGGGCATGGAGGATGAGAAGGTGAAGGAGGTGGTAATGGGAGCTCTGAGTGTTGCGTGGAGAAGGTGGGTGGACCGTGAAGGTGCCGTGGACGAGGATGGTGTTGATGTTGACGATGGTGTTGATGGTGGCAGGATCCCGTTCTGGTTGGGTGCTGTGGACATCGACGTCCATGAATTTGATTCTGAGTTTGCTTTTAAGTGTGACATTATCGCGAGTGACGACGACGATGAAGATGATGTTGACGGTGGGCCGTCGTCGCTGCCCCTTCAGCCGAGTCTGTCGGCTGCCATGGACGACGACGACAAAGACGACGGCGAGGACGACGGGGAGGAGGACGACGATGATTTGTCGTTGCCCCTTCGGCCGTCTAAGACTGCGTTTAAGCTGAAGTTTAAGGTTACCAAATCCTAGAAAGCAGAAGCCAGACACGTCTTCAATGCTTATCCAAACACCCCGTGTCTATGTTATCTCCTCTAATTCACATTTCAACGTCAACTACTTTCATGTCATAAGTTACCTCCGTATTTTATATACACTCGCGAATGAAATTTGCTGTTGCTTCTATAAATGGTTCGTATATAAAAAAAATCAGTGATGAAAATTCCCGCTAATAGCATTTATTTGATTAACTGTTTTATTCTATAACATGCTTCAACCATCTCAAGAGAAAGGCCAATACTAGCTCATGGAATTACACAGGGAGTCAGAAGTCACACTCTAATGAAAGTAAAAAATTGAACAAGTCAAAATATAATAAAAATTAAAATTAAAATTAAATTATTATAATTTTATCTTATTAACTTAAAAATCTATTTTTAAAGTTAAATTATTATAATCTTATATCATTTATTTAATTAAAATCTTTTCATAAAATTAAAGTCTATCCCTAGGTACGCGTGGTGTGGTGACATTTTGCCTGTAATTTACGTAATATATACAAGCAGTCAACCGAAGACATCAAACAACAGAAGAGAAATTCTCCAAGCAAGACTTTGAACGTTTAAATAATAAAAATTATTTCATCACTCACTTCAACTGTGTGCTTCTGTAATAGCAAATTTGGGGGCAATGAAATCTAAATCACAATTAATCACAATCACTTTGCGATGCGCTACTGCGATGAGCTCCACGCCCTTGACTGGCATCGAAGCTTTAAGTCTAGAAGACAAGATAGCTGATTTTTTACGGTGTTTATTGAACCAAACCCCAATATTCAAGAAGCTTTCCTAGTCAGTCTGTGGCCTACACAGAGATAAGATGTTAACCTAAGTGGAATATATTTCAAAACTTTCACACCCAAACAATGTTTACCCTATAGCCTTTGAAACACGGAAAATGGGGAGCTGGAAAAAACAATGTCTATCCATTACTATTGCCAATGACAAGCAGCAAATTTTTTGTCTTGGAACCGTATCTTGGAAAAAGAACTTGAACTGCAATAAATTGAAGTGAAGGCAAGTAAGCTAATGTAAGCACAGGCTATATCTTCCTATTTTATAGCATAAAACACGACACATAATGAAACAATAAGCAGTAGATTGTAAAAGGAAGGAGAGATGTGGACAGCTGTTCATAATCTAGATGACTTAAAAAGTCCACAAGGACAAATCAAATAGGGGCAATGGCATTTCAAGTGTTACCAATTTATCGCCTGTGTTCCAAGTAACTTTAACTTTCAGGGTATCAGCTAATGATTGTGCAAGTCTTTTATTTTAAATAAGTGATACAAAATGGTCTTCAACGGCTTAAAACTCCGATGATGTTTAAAGCCAGGATTTGTATTGTGTCTAATACATAAATTGTTTGTGGAGGTACTTTTGACATTTGTTTTTATTTTTTTATAGAAGACAAGAGGCCAAAAAGTAACCATCAATCAGACCATGGTTATTCAAAAAAACAGAATAAATAAATAAATAAAAACACCAAGGAATTGACTTCTAGTGATTGCTAAAGGTAATTTATGTCATTTTATAGAAATATAAAGCAATATATTGCATGGAAGAGAAGGTGCATGGACGATGAAGACGAGTATGTGGTTATGCTCCTTCAAATATGGCGTTTCTAGATCTCAGTCTACCCGACGAGAAAATGGAGTTCAAGTTGAAGTTTAGGATTAAAAGACACGGTTTAAGTTCTAATTACGTTAATTATTTTGGTGCTTCTAAGAAGTCATCAAAGTTGAGAAGAAACTTATGCATCTTCTATTTCTTAGATGAATCAAATTATATTTCCTTTTCTTTCCAAATCTGTGTTTTTGTAATTTAAGATCTGTTTGGTTATCATAGAAAAAATATAAATGACGTGAAAATTGCAATCAATCAACTTACTAAATCTAATATATATACACATTATATTTTTCTTAAAAAATAATACTTTACCTTTGTGACAAAAAATTATCCTCCTTTTTCTTATCTATTAAGATAATAATAAATAAAAAAGAAGAAAAATTTTCTTCTCATTAAAGATCACATGGATAGGCTACATAAGATAATAATTATATTATTTAGTGCTCGCACTTGGATAT
This sequence comes from Piper betle, assembly GCA_033002965.1. NCBI lineage: Eukaryota > Viridiplantae > Streptophyta > Magnoliopsida > Piperales > Piperaceae > Piper > Piper betle. The sequence continues at coordinate 1,106 of JAURVB010000500.1, read as the reverse complement.
AATCATAATACAACACAATATGAGTTATCAGCGTATAAATGAGGTTTACAGATCTTTGCTTGTATTAGCTAAGGATTTTAAGGTTAGATTTAGGTCGTTGTAGCATTTGGTTTCTGTTTGGTTCTTTTTTAAGGGTACTTCTTTTGCATGCATCATAAGGATTTTTGGACTACTCGATTGCCCTTGTGGCTTAGATCTTTGTCTGATCGAGTTTAGAGTTTTGAGACCTATTTATCTTCCTTCCTCGATTTCCGTAAAACTCAACTTCAAGTTAAGGTTTTACTCACTTGTATTTTTGCCCGATTTAAGCTAATTTTGAGTCGGTTTGAACGAGTTCGAGCCAGACTAGTTTTCAGTTATGAGTATGGGGGCCAGATGGCCGTATAAACATATTATGGAGGCTGAGTATGCCCGACATTGAGCTGATAGCTTCAATTATGCTACAATAGAGCATGAGTTATCAATATATACTCAAGGTTATAGATGATTTTTATAAGTTAGCCAAGGTTGTAGGCCTAGATTTTTGCCGTTGCAACATGTAGTATCCGTTTGAGATTTTCATGATATCTCATTTGCGCACATCATAGGGATTTTAGGTCACCAAATTGTACCCCTGTGGGCCTAGCTTGATTGAGTCATAGCTTTTCACCAGATAGAGTTGCGGGTTCGAGGCTCATTTAGCTTTCTTGTCTTGATTCCGGCTTATAGAGTTACTTTTAGGACTCAAGTAGTTTTGACTCTGGATGGTCTCAATCTGAGCTTTCCGCTCATATACATATTACATATACCCGTATGTAGGCCTCACTAGACCATGAGTTGTCGGACGTTAAGATTGTACCTGTAAAACCCACGATTCGAGTTAGGGTTTTATATTCAGAACCGGTCCGGTCGACCATTATTTTTCGAGTTGAGTCAGTTTCAGGACACGCGTACCGAGCCGACGCCGGTCACGTGTATGAGCTATGAGGGTCATGCGTACCCAAATATATGATGATAACGTCATGAATACAGCAGAACAGAATGAGTTATCAGATATATGAGAGTATGCCAGTCAATTTTATTATTATTTTTATATATAGTGGATCGTAGAATTAGTATTAGGCTGC